>JAQMYJ010000011.1:21584337-21610697 GCA_030014305.1 Clarias laeviceps | reverse complement strand
AAAAAAAATATATATATATATATATATATATATATATATATATATATATATATATATATATAAAGGACAGTTTGGAGTTAAGTACCTCCAGTGCAATTCAACTATTTTGCTTTTTTAACGTTTTTACGTATTTAGAGCCTGCAGAATCATTACCATCCAGATGTTTCTAAAGCAGCCAAAGCAATAAACCAAGCTCTACCCAAACCCGAGGATGATATCAGTGAGCTGCTCGAACTGTCCACTTTTGAGGTGTGTACAGTAATAACATGTTTTATAAACAATACCATAACTGTAAGCTTGAGATCTAGATTGCGCTTAATGTTCTGATTGTTTCTGTAGCTGATGGAGCGAGACCTGAAGAGCCAAAGCAAGTCAGTGCCACTCGAGTTTGATTCAGCCACTGGTTTGCTCCAGAGTCCCAGAGAAGTGCTGGGTCTCCACTTCTCCTTGGAGTAATATCTGTACAATACAACGATCCAACGCCGATCTCTTTCTGTTTCTGTCTTAATGTTTTAATGTTGTTGTTTTTTTTTTTGCTACATTTCCAACATTGTAAAGGTACACACATCCTAAAGAGTGACTGAATCTCAAATAAAGAGATCAAATGTTTATTAGATTGTCATACTTGATCCTTGGCTGTCAGTTTATTATTTGGTAGGAATGATTGACAAAGACAATGATTGACAGAAAATTTTGAGGAATTTACTGAAGGTGAAAGAATATGCTTGCGTTCTTCTCTGACTAATTTGTTACTTTATGTGGTCAGGCTTTTGTCTGCTTTCCATCAACCTCACAATTAAAAAAAGAAAGAGGGTACTGGAAGGGATTTGGCAGTGACCTGTTCCCCCAGTTGTGAATGCGTGTATAGAACCTGCTGGAGCTGACTCACATCCCCAGTGTCCCTGGTATCCACTACAGAGTCACCACATCCCTCTCCAACATAAAGTACTTCATGAAGATGCAATGTGACTAGCACTGTGGATTTCCGTCTCCGCGGTCGGGGTTCACTTCCCGCCTCTGGTCAGCTTGGTGGGTTAATCGTGTTTCCATCCTCAGTCCATGCAGACTAAATTAATTTGGTTTGCCCAAATTGTCTGTTTTGTGTGCTTGCGTGTGTGTGTGTGGTGTGTGCCCTGCAATGGATTGGCACCACGTCCAGTTTGTACCCCACCTCATGTCTTCAAGTCTCCTGTGATCCTGTATAAGGACCCATGCGACCCTGTATACAGGATAAAATGGTATAGAGGATGAGAGTGAAATAAAATAACAGAAATTACGTTAATGAAGAAGAAGTGGTTGAATACTCAAACAATGACTGGGTTCAATACTATGGGTTGTTTTTGTGTATAATCACAGTTAAACTCATCTCAAGTTTAGGGTCGTATGACTACAAAACTTTGAAATGTTCAAGGGGATGAATACTTGTACATGTTTCAATGAAAGTGAATCCAGCAAGTCTTATTGTGTCATTCTTTATACTATCCTATGACCACAGTGGTATAATACAATCAATTTTAAGTTTCTTGTTCAATACAATTATTGATTTGAGAAACCTTTTCCTTGGCCATAATGTATTTTTACAGTTTTAGAACAATGGACCGCTTTCCAGGTTTAGCGCCCCCCAGTGGACAACTAGACCTAACACGGTCATGAAATATCAGTCGAGCAGCAAGGAAAGCGATTTCCCAGTTTAGCGCCCCTTGTGGATTTAAGGCCATGTTGCAAGTCCATGCTAGAGCATGAAGGTGTGACGTGTGTTCAGTGCAGTTAAACACTATGTCATACTGATTCCCATCAAGTAATTGAGCACCGTTTTTGTCTTTTTTTTTTTTTTGCATTTATTTTTTGGGGGATAAACGTATATATTTAACGTACAAATTTTCTCACATGGGTGAGGGAGTAACAGAGTGGATTAAGTAATTAATAAGGATAATACTATGTATATTCAACCTGAACGCTAGCAATAACAGCAATAAAATGACAGCCGTAAAGGACTGTATGCTTAAAAGGATCTTCTTTCCTTTCTGTCTTTTCCTCACTTAATATGCATGCATTTCTGGGAATTTATTCATGTCTGGGAATCTGAATGGTAGAAAGAGTTATACAGTACAAACTATTTAACTGGGGCAACTTGGTGGCTAAGTGGTTAGCACTGTTGCATTGCGAATCCAGATTCCAGGTTCAATTTGCATGTTCTCATCATACTGGTGGGTTTCTTCCTGGTGCTCTGGTTTGCTCCCACAGTCCAAAGCCATGCAGATCACGCTAATTGGCGTTCCCAATGTGTGTGTGTGCCCTGCGACAGGCACCCCGTCCAAGGTGTACCCCGCCTCGTACCCCAAGTCTCCTGGGGTAGGCTCTAGTGAAACTATCTACTGATGGCCTTTTCACTTCATTTACAAATGACCAAAATGTACAAAAGTTTTCCCCACATAATGCATTTCTCGGGTCTATAACTGTGGTTATAATAGACTGCAGCAGCTGATGCTGAAATCCTAATACTGCAATCATTTTCATTTCGCATTGGCTTGCAGTCAAAGTAGCACTATCCAATATGGCGGTGCTACTTGACCACTGGTGTCAACGCAGTAGGCTAGGTCCTATCTAGTCTATGTAATATCTACAGATCTTAGTGGATGAGAAACCCACAAGTTCCAAAAATTGTTCTGTTATTTTTCACACATATTTTAATTCAGTCGTCTAAAGGATCAGCAGTGACACAATTCGACCGCTAAACAATGTTATTTTTATATGTATATATTGTGAAAGTGTTGTACAGTATTATCTATTTCTTTTACGCAGATAAACTCCGGACCGCTAGGTGGCAGTAATTCGATGAAGACAAAAGTCATACAGCTTTCAGCTGCAGACTGAAAGCTGTTACCGGGTGTGGAGTGCGGCGCTGTAAAGATTAGCAAGTGGTTAATCATGTCTGCTGAGCGACTGGCTAAGATCACTGAAGCTGATATCGACCCGAACGGCGTGTTTAAATACGTACTCATACGCGTGCACAGCAAAACCGACGAGTCGTACGTGGACATAGTGCGCGGCTACGCGTGGGCCGAGTATCACGGTACTGATCTCAGATCATTCCTGACACTTTATACTCTCTAAACTAGACTTTTATTCTAACAGTAACAATGAGGGGGGGAAATCAGTGCTATTTTATTTAATAATCGCTTTTAAATACAATGTGGTGTGCAAAAATGTCTGAAAAAGCTCTTTAAATCCAGTGGTATGTAGCTTATTATTGCATAGGAAGAAGGCAAACATTTGTTTATGGTTCAACTGGTTTAACTGGGACAGATAACACTGCTCTTGCAAGAAAAAAAATAAACAATACACTGTTGATACTGGTTCCAAACAAATGTTCATAAACTCCATCATGAGGGTTTTATTTCTCCTGACACATCCACTGATCAGCATTAACATTATGATCACCTGCCTAATATTGAGTAGGTCCCCCTTTTGTCACCTTAACAGTGATTCACTGTGTTTTCTGACACCTTTCTATCATAACCAGCATTAACTTTTTACATCAATTTGATCTACACTAGCTCTTCTATTTTATCAGACTACACGGCCAGCCTTCACTCCCCATGTGCATCAGTGAGTCTTGGCCACTCATGACCCTGTCGCCAGTTCACCGGTTTTCTTTCCTTGGATTACTTTTGGTAATCCAATGCACATGGCGTTTCCTTTGACTGTTTTACACTGTCCGCTGATGTTGCATAAGCACCTGTTCAAAAACGTGGTTAGTTGGCCGTAGGAGTAGCTCGTTGATGGTGAAGGTGTGGCCTACTGATCGGAAGGTACTGATAATGGGTTCAAATCCCAATACCACCCTTTCCAACAACACCGTCTCTACTTTCCCAGCGATGTTTAAAAAATAATAATAAATGCTAGCGGCAAGCACAACAAAAATGGCGAACTTCAACATGGCCATTTTTTAAAGATGGTTTTCACAAACTTTTAATCAAGATAATTCTACCCCCAGAGCCTGACGTGAAGCAGTTCTTTGTTCTTACCTCCTAAGTGTTAGGGTGTGTTTTCTGTCTGAGGGCCTGTGCTTTGGCTGTACCCAAAATATATTATATATTTGATGTCTGTCATTTTATCAGCCTAGAACAAAAGACCTAGCTGGATTTACTGTATTAAGTATGTAGTTAAGTTTTCCAGCTATATGATTGGTGTCATTGTCCCCATATGTCCCCTGTACAGCTGATATCTATGACAAGGTTTCTGGTGAGCTGGAGAGAGCAGGTGGCGTGGACTGTGAGTGTATAGGAGGCGGCAGGATCAGACACGACAGCGCTGACAAAAAGATTCACGTCTACGGCTATTCCATGGTGAGCAATGTTTAAAAAAAAAAAAAAAAAACTGTTGCAGACTTTAGCAATGTCCAACATCTTATCGCGTGTGTAGTTTAAAGGATATTTTTGTTTCATGAGCGTTATTAATTTTCTGTTTCAGGGCTTTGGACGAGCCAATCACGCCGTCTCTACGGAAAAACTGAAGACGAGATACCCGGAGTATGAGATCACATGGGCAAACGAAGGCTACTGATTCACTGGCCAGGGTTTTGTCATGGTCGCTCATCCATGAACAGTCCTTGGGTTTGAGTTGTTTGTAAAACAACAGCTTGATTTCGTTTCTGCTTGAAAAAGGATGAGAAAATGGACACGTCAGTGAGCTGAAATCAAGTGATTTCCCATTAACAGCAGATGAATTCATGTTTACACATTCAGTACCTTATGAATACACTTTATTTATGTGTGTTCACGCAAGCACTGCTCAAACATGCATTAGAGACCACTGATTTTGTTAAATAATGCAACATTTAAGGAAGTAAATTAACCATATTTAATTTAATTATTATTAACAGCTTGCAGAATGTTGTAAGCTCTTAATAATTATTAAACCACAAACATGCCATATGACAGTCAGCTTCATACGAGGAAATTAATCATGTCTTATGGATTTTATGTTCATATTGACTGTGCTTTTGAAATACGAGTGTTTTTTGTGATTTAAGGAAAACCTGAAAGTACCCGAAAGGCGGAGGAAAAATTTAAATCTGTATGAATTAGGTCCTGGAAATAGTGTAAAGTCTAATAAAGAACTGTCAAGTCTCTGAATTATTGATTTCCTTAGCTGAGCTCACGCTGTTCATTAACAGAAAACCACATAGACATTTTTATCAAGTATGAATAGCAAAGTCATTATCTGTAGCATTGTGCTTAGGCACATGCAAATAACCTGTCTTCAAAAAAGGGTTCTGCAATTAAAAAATAGCATTAAAAAGTAATTAATGAACCAAAGTCTTACTTGACTTAAAATATAGTCTCAGGTACAGTTTGTGCAGTTAAGTGAACTGGCTGTTTAGTTTTACTGAGCATCGTGCAAAACCAACCAGACAAACCTTCTGAGGACTTTGTTGCACCTGCTTCTTTTGTTACATATGCTGATTTGTTTTTTGGCCCACAGATATTTTCCTGTAAGATAAAATTTTTTGTTAAAATGCTAAGTCATAAAATAAACATGAATAACAAAGCGCAGTCCTGTATAACTGACTTCTTTTCTTGATTCTCAGTCTTAGAGGTGACATCACTATTAGCTGTTGGCCTTTGCTCTAGTCAAATTTCATCCGAATTTGAGGTCAGTACACCTGCATCCGGAGACAGGTAACCGAACCCATGCCTTCTGCGTGGCAGCCCGAGAACGCTACCGCTGGGCCAACACCGCTACAGTTGACTTTGCTGTTAGTGCGGCTCATAATGGACATAACAACTAAGACTGGAGCAAAGGATAGAATGAAATGTTACATTCTATGGACCATCCTGGAAGTCTAGAACAGACATCAATCTTATCACACAGCAGAATCAAGTTAACTTACAAAGTAATAGAAGCATATAAATTTATCTTAGTAGCCACTCGGATAGAACTAATATCCTGTTACTACTATACTGGTTGGGATGGATGTGGGATGCCATCCCACTGCAGAACATCATGCACTCATTAACCCTTAACAGCTTTTATGTGTACAATATTAACCTTATAATGGTATTGAACATTGTCACAATAGATTACTAAGTGTTCTTGGTGCCTAACAGCTCCAGGGTTCAAGGTTCCAGCCTCATCCTGAGTGTTCTCTCTGTGACTATTCATTTTCTCTTGGTTCTTAGTGTAGACTTCCCTCCTCTCAAAAACATGTTGCTGGGTGGACTCGGTACATAGATATTTCTCATGCAAATGTATTAAAACAAATTGTACTTCATTACATAGGAAAATGAAATCAAATCTTTAAATGTCAACATAGACATCGGTGGCCTCAAGCCTGTTTTCTTGAACGGCTGGGATGGACGGTCTTCTGAAGAAAGTCATTTGGGATATTGCTGAGAACCTCCTGAATCGTATGAGGTCCATTTCGTCCCAGCCAACGTCCTGGAGAATGTTGGTCTAACCACGCACACAGTAAGAGCAAAAAAGGATCTATAGACATTAGATTTTGCCTAGTTCATTTTCACCCATCCTGTATATTTTGAATCTGTTGCACATTATGTAGGACAGTAGAAAAGATCTATGGACAGCTTCAATAAATTTAGTTTGTCAAATTTAGTCAGTGTTTTTCTTTTCTTTCTCCTTTCATGCCCTCATGGCTTTACTGATTGCAGTGAGCATGTTCAGAACCCAAATAGCAACAATGTTGTTATCACTGTTATAGTTTCTGTAATCTGCTAAAGCGTTACCATTCTTTGCGGGTTTTATGGCACACCAGAGGGTCAAGTCCACGCGTTATCTTTGCTTGGAACCTAGAAGAGCAGGTAAAGCTGGTGTATAGCATACAGTTTCTTGTATATCTTGGGATGAAGACGGACTTCATTCAGCTCCTGACGCTGCTCCTTACTGTCCAGTGGGGTAAGAGTTTAGCTTCCATGACAAGGGTAATATTTTGTCATCCATTCAAGCAATGCTTCATTGATTAACTGGATCAAATCTAAGAGTTGGATGCTGAAGAATAAGGCTCGACATCCACAAGTAAAAAGAAAATTCTTGGTGATTGTTGTAGGATACACTATCAGCTTATACTCTACTGTATATTTTTTTCTAGCTGTAATATGTTAATAGTGATATGTAAATATGATAATAGTATAATTGTATTGATGGTCCTAATACGATACACACTGTAGGTTGAATATATGCATAAAAGTGTATTTTCTAATAATCTTTTTAGAGCGTCTGTTTTTTGGTAATGAGAGTTGTAATATGGTGAGAACATTTTTTATTATTTAGCTCTTTACTGTTTTATGTCATCCTGACTTTGCACATGTTCTTGATATCTACTGTTAATATCAGAGACCTTTGGTCTACGATTTTCTTGTCGTGAGACTTGAAACTATCTGACTGAAGAGCTTTGTTCAAAGCCATAACCATGCAAAGACACAGTTAAACATAAAAAATAAAAAAAATTCCAAGTCTCTAGTATTATTCTTTACTAGCACATGATAACTACAAATCTATTCAGTGCCTTCAAACAGGATGAATTATGGCAAAATAGTTATACCTGACAGTATTCATACAAGGGTTGTACAAAGATATATGTGACCCGTCACATCAAATATGCTATTTCGTTACATTTTGGATGATTAGCGTTATGCATGTTTTTAGGTTCCTGGTTCAGTAAGCTTGATTTTGATACCACAGTGTATTACTGCATCATGTCCAGTGCAAGTTTGTTTATGGAGCGCCTCAAAGTTTTATTGTTTGTTTTTATTGTCATTTTGAAGGAAATGAAATAGTAATAGTTAAATAACTAATAGTTAAAATAAATAGTTAAAATATTAAGATGGGTAACGTTTGATATGTTGGCATTATAAGATTTGTATTAAAAGTTTCTATATAAAGTGTTTAAACATTGTATTAAATGCAAAACAAATGCAATTCAAATCAGATTTACAGGGGCCTCTTGTTCCTATTGTTTTACAGAGTGTTGTCAAAATTGAGTTATTCACATTTTCTTATTCTGTGACAATCTATTTATATTATGTAAAGTTGTTTAAATTTTTGGTCTTTTTTGAAAAAAAAATAAATAAATCTAATGGAATGTTTCAACCCAGCAAGAATGTTAATTTTACCCACTGGTTGCGTCAAATAAAATAACCCAGCACTTTAACATTTAACCCAGCTAGAGTGTTCTGTCCAATAGTGACCCAACAGCTGGGTTATGGTCCGGTTGTTTTTTTAACCCAGCAGTTTTTAGAGTGTATGGTTGTGTTTTTACCAAGTGTAAAAAATAAAAAGATCTCATGACCTTAAGTAACCATAAATACCTTTGTAGATGAAATATACTGCAAAATCTTTAAAAAGAAAAAAAGTAAAATATTGTACGTAACATAAACTAATAATATTATTACACCTCTAAACAGGCTCAAATGACAAGTGTTGTATTACATTTACATTTCCCCCAAATCATTACAGTACAAAGGTGATTGCTGAAGAGCCATCATAATATGAACACTGCAAACTCTTTAAGACCTAAACCATTTAAGATCTTAACCTTACAATAAGAGCATGATGGTGTATTGGTAAGCACTGTGGACTCACACCTCCAGGGTCGAGGGTTCAAATCTTTGGCCCTTGGGTCTGTGTATGTGGAGTTTGCATGGCCGTGCTTGATAGGTTTCCTCCCGGTACTTCAGTTTCCTTCCATACTCCAAAGACCTGCAGAATAGGCTAATTGGTGTTTCCAAATTGCCCATAGTGAGTGTGTGCTTGTGCCCTACGATGGACTGGCATCCTTCTCAGGGTGCCTTGTACCCTAAGTTACATGGGATAGGCTTCTGACCTCACACGACCCTGAACAGGATAAGCGATACAGAGAATGAATAAACTTTGAATATCTTTGGAAAACTGCTGCAATCGTTAATTAGGGTCTACATTAAAAAGATTGAAATTTGAATCTGAAATGTCAATAATGATCATATACTGTACAGTACAGTATTTATTTTTGATTTTCTTACCTTGCAGTCTTTACTCTGGAACGTAGTGGGTGCACAGGGTCAAGATGTGACTTTGTGTATGATTGCTCTGACTGCAGCGATGAGCAGGACTCTGGTGAGATACAGACCCGCTAGTCTTTATAACTCATTAATGTGACTCAGTATGTTTCATGATTTCAAAAAAATGTCTCTTTCTGTCTTTCTTGCCTTGGGATGTATTAGGTTACAGGGGGAGGGATTTTGTGTGTGATTTTGAGAATGTAAGCATGTGCGGCTGGACAGATAAGTCTGCTGAAGGTGATGGGTACAGGTGGGAGAGACGTCAGAGGGGAAACCCGCTGCCCAGCAGTGGACCCTCATCTGACTACACTGTCGGCACATCAACAGGTACGTAGGCATGCTCAACAGAGAAGTGCTTTGTTAACCTTTATGACACTGTTACAGTTATCTGGCTGAAACAATATTAGTTGAAGGGGTGAGAGGCTGGAGAATTGTCTTATATTGAATTCAGCGTTTAAGGACCCATGGAAATCTCACGTTAAAGCTGTGTGAGAGTTAAAATAGTTCTTAGGGAAAAATTAATTAATTAATGAATGAATATATGCCACTTTGTGGACTGGATAGATCAGGTAGATTCAATGAATAGATCGAATGTTGGATTGATGGGTGGTTGAATGGATGCCTAGTTTAAATGACTGATTAATTAATGAGTTTAAGGACAGATTAATTTATAGATTCATGCATTACTATGTTAATTAATGAATTGATGGTTTGATGGAAAGGCGTAGTGGTTAACGCTCTCCGGCCAGGCTCGATTCCTGTCTCTGTGTGCATGGAGTTTGCATGACCTCCCCGTGCTTGGTGGGTTTTCTCCGGGTACTCTGGTTTCCTCCCACAGTCCAAAGACATGTAGGTTAGGTTAATTGGTGTTCTCAAATTGCCTGTAGTGTGTGTATGTCTGTGTGCCCTGCAATGGATTGGCACCCTGTCCAGTGTGTACCCCGCCTCGTGCCCTAAGTCTCCTGGGATAGGCTCCAGGCTCCCCGCGACCCTGAATACAGGATAAAGCGGTGAGTGAGTGAGTGAGTGAGTGAGTGGTTTAATGGATGCATAGATTTATGATGCATGAGGGGGTTGATTGATGATGGGTTTATTCATGGATGGGTTGATTGAGATGTGGTTTGATGGTTGGATGTAAATAAAGATGAATTGTTACACTAATATGATTATTAGAGTATGATGGATGGATGGATGGATGGATGCACTAATGGATAAATGCATTGATGGATAGATTGATGCATTGCTATATTGGTAGATGGATGCATTGATAAATGGATGGATTGTTCAATAATGGGTTAATAGATCGAAGGATGGATAATGTATAGATTAATGGATGGCGAATAAAATGGTTGATAGATAGTTGATTGGATTGATGGATGGATCAATGGGTTAAATCTGTTCTTCTGTGTATGTCGCTGTGTTGTGCACAGGTTGGTTCATGGCAGTGACTTCAGTCAATGCAAACTCTACTAGAACGGCTGTCCTGATGTCTCCCACAATGAATCAGTCCTCCCCAACCTGTCGCCTTCAACTCCGCTACTTTATTTGGGACTCAAGTATGCACACGCTCTCACACACATCTCAGAAATGTCATGTTCTGAGATATAACATAGAGATGCATTCTCTTTTGTCTCACCTTTTTTAGGTCTGTCTACATAGTAATGATAAGTGCAATATTACCATATTATTATCAATTTATCTTGCTTGAACATTTCATTTTAGGTTTGAAAAGTAACTATGAATACCAAGATCATACTGTATATGTTTTTTCTTTTTTACAAAGACTCTTTGTACCAAATACTACCATTAAATAAATTCAGCACAGAGAAATGCTTTTTAACCAGTTAACAAAACTATAACCTATATAAACTATGTGCTCATACTGTATGTACTGTATATATTGCATTGGATAACATCCTACAGTACGTTACATTCAGGTTCTTTGGTAACTCATGTTCTAGGTTTTACCGTGCTGGAAAACACCTGTCTTTGGGCAGAAGTTTGGACTCCTGAGGGCCAGACTACTGTGGTTTGGCGGCCAGAGAGCTCAAGTGTTCGTGCATGGAGGGAAGGCATCATCTTCTTGGGACGCATACCTGGACCCTTTCAGATTCAGCTACGGTCACAGCGTTCAAATGGGAGGAGTGGAGACATAGCCATTGATCAGCTGGAGTTCATGGACTGTGCACTCCCAGGTAGAGCAGAATGAATTAAAGAGGCAACAAAAAGTAATGTTGACGCCTGACTCGTTATGTCCCCTTGCTCTTATGCATTTATCTAGTTGCAGAAGGCACTGGGGGTTGTGGGTTGGGCCTTTTCCAGTGCAGGCTGGGAGGCTGTGTGGATGAACATGCAGTGTGTGATGGCACAGATGACTGCGGAGATGGAACAGATGAGGATAATTGCGGTTAGTGTGTCCACCCTACAGTTCTTAATGTGATAAACTATAGCTAAACTACATTACGTAACTAAGGTTAAGATACTCCATGTAAATGAGTATATTACCCTGATGGTAACATGTTTATACACATAAACCATAAGCCTAAAGATAAATGAATACATATCCATATTACGGTCTATTAATTAATTAATTTCATTCAATTGCATTTTTAGCAATGATTATAATGCATTATGCTTCTATACCGCTTTATCCTGTATACAGGGTAATGGGGGGCCTGGAGCCTATCCCAGGAGACTTAGGGCACAAGGTGGGGTACACCATGGACAAGGTGGCAATCCATCACAGGTCACACGCAGACTCACACGCTCATTCACACACTTCAGGCAATTCGGGGAAACCTATTAGTCTAATATGCATGTCTTTGGACTGTGGGAGGAAACCGGAACACCGGGAGGAAAACCACCAAGTACAGGCAGAACATGCAAACTTAACACACACCGATCTGAGGTGGGAATCGAACCAGGAACCTAACAGTTTTTAAAAAAATATATATATATATAATTATAAATATATATCTAATAATTATAATTCCTGAGTGCTGGTTATTGACAGACCTTATATTATAAACTTTATATGAACCCACAATATACAACATATTTGTGAGCTGCACCTAAAGTGAAAACGTTTATTATCAATCCTTTCAAAATTGTCAAATGGATTCTCATATCCAACTAATTCTTGCATCATGCTAACAAGTTTACTTTAAAACATTAAGACAACTGACATTTAAGTCTGTGAAATTGCATATACAGCGGAACCACGGATTCCGAGCATAATTCGTTCCGGAAGCAGGCTCGTATTCCAAAACACTCGTAAACCAAATTTAATTTTCTCATAAGAAATAAGGGAAACTTAAATTATTCGTTCCACAGCCCAAAAAAATAAATACAAATTAACCTGCACTTTACCTTTCAAAAAAGTAAAAATAAATCACGACAGATAAGTGTTTCCGTTTGTGTGCGCAGGCGCTGTGTGTGTGTGTGTGTGTGTGTGTGTGTATGTGTGTATGTGTGAGTCTAGAGTAAGTGGAGACTCTTTCAGCCCCTCCTGTCTCCCCCTTCTCATCTTACACAGTAAAACTTTCTCCTCTCGTTTAAATTAAACACACACACACATTAACGGAAAGACTGTTGTTCTCTTCCAAATTATCTCCGCTTTTTATTTTAATGTTGCTCGTGACAGCGTAACAGCCCGTTAATTCATGCTCGTGTAATGATAAGATGGACAAACCGATCGATGCCCGTTCTTTTATTTGCTGCATTGTCGGGCTATAGTACAAACTTTCGGGTGGATCCTGCACTTAAATTCAACTAAAAAAGAACTACTGAAGAACAAAACTCAGGCTCTATATCCTAGCTTACATCTCGCATTCGCGTTCACACACACTGGACTGCATTACCCACAATACATCTCCCGCACTGGACTACACTTCCGTAAACAGCTGTCATAAATCAACCTCTCTCTCTCCCGCAACACTGTTTGGTCGGAAAAAATAGCAAGGAACATCGCTAATGACACGCGTGAGCGCATATTAACGGAATCACTGCAGTAAAGTAAAACAAACAAACAAATGAACCGCACTTTAGCTCTGAAAAGAATCGCAACAGAGCAGAGTTTCTGTGTAGAGCAGTGTGTGTGTGTGTGCGTGCGTAATTTGACACTGTGCCGATTCACACACACTCTCTCGCCTTAATGTCTGTGTGTGTGCACACACATTAAGATGAGAGACTGTGTGTGAACCGGCACAGTGTCAAATTACACGCACACACACACACACACACATAGGGATGAGCTGAGGAAGAAAATGGATTTTTTACCTCTGTATTGAGAATTTCTTTTGCTTTACTCGCGCGCACACACATGTGTTATAAGAAACAGTACATGCGCTGTACACACGCGCTTCTGAACACAAAATAAAATATGTTTTACACACACACACATGGTCACAGTGTTATAGTAAACAGTACACGCGTGCACGGATGTTGATTATACCAGTAAGAGACGAGCACTAAGACCCAGCAGGGGAGACGATTACCCACAATTCTGCAGTGCAAGATGGAGAAAAACCGTAGGCTCAGTTGTGATCACGTGAAGCTCGGCATGAATAACATTGCGTGATACATGATACTCGGTGCTCGTAAACCAAGACAATGCTAGATTTTCAAGTCAAAATTTATTAAAAATCTTTGCTTGTCTTGCGGAACACTCGTAAACCACGTTACTCATAATCCAAGGTTCCACTGTAAATATGTGGGACGTTATATGGCCAAAAGTTTGCCTATACCTGACTATCCTAACAACATGAGCTCGTCCAAAATGATGGACATTAATATGGAGTGGACCCTGGGTGCATTCTAGTTCATCTCAACGTTGATTAATGGGTTTGATGGCATCCTACACATCAGACACACTAGTCATAAATATTGATTCTATATTCAACACTATGGGTTGTACAGGAGACTATATGCATTGTAACTTTGAGAAAGACCAGTGTGGATGGGATTTAAGAACGTTTTCATCACTGAAGTGGACGTGGACCAGTCAGATGAATATCTCACTGTCTGAGGCTCTAAAAGGCCCTGGAAGAGACCATTCCACCAATTCTGCTTCAGGTACGTGCACCCGTCACTCGAATTGCAATCTACATGCTTTGCATATAAAACTCTTTTTTCCATGTTGTATAATATTAATATATGGATATGTTTTTATTCACAGGTCATTTCCTGTATGTTACCAAACCAGCTGTGCTTAAGAAAGATTGGACATCTTTTCAAAGCCCTCCTCTGGAACCAACCAGTAGCTTAAGTCCTTGTCGTGTAGGTTTTTTTTAATGTTTATTTTGTACTGCTATGGCACTGTTAAGATAATTATGTTTAGTCATTTTCTACATAAGCTATAGACATAGTGTATAGTAGCTAAAATATTTTAATTTTTAGTAGCTAAAATATTGCGTAATTATTTATTATGAGAAGGCTCCTCATATTTGAGTCAGGTCACATAAGGGGATATATATGGGATTACTATTCAAATGTCTAAAAGCAGTCTGGTTTATTAGAAACATATTGTGACGTGAATAGTAGGATTATTTTGACACTATTATTTATTCTGCAGCTTATAAAATAGCACCTGATCCAGCACAACAACTTGCTTTGCATTTAATTTGTTTATCTCAACAACCAGAATTTTGGGCATGCAATGAAGACCCAGTATACAAACCCAGGTCATAAACTAGTAATGGGTGACTGGGATATCACAGTTTTAATTAACATTTATTAACAGTATCCTAATTAGGTATTTCATATTGGCTGCAAATAATATCTCATAGATTTTGTACTAGACTGTTGGAATATCAGCACTTGGATGTATTTAGAATATTTTTCTTGGCAGATGGTGATGTACACACACCAGTTTGGTGGCATATCTGGAGGCCTATCAGTGCTGGTGGCAGAGAGAAATATTTACCCAGTGTGGGAACGTGGGGGCTCGCTGGGTGATTTATGGGTGAAAGCTGAGATAGAGTTTGTAGTCAACAGCACATTTCAGGTACATATTTCTTTTTTTTTTTTTTTACATGTAGTTATTTTGAGCATTAGAATAAAGCAGAAACCTTCCCTCTAATTCTGTAATCTTTTTTTTTTTATTCCTCTTTTTCTGGTGCTTGCTATCCAACAGATATTGTTTGTGGCTGCGATTAGAGACCAAGCATATGGAGGCATTGCCGTGGATGATATTACACTGTCCCCTGATTGCCGTTTGTCCAATGGTGAGCTCCTGTATCATTTTCATTCGCAAATAGAATTAAGCATCAATGACAAGTTAACCTCAATGTCTTCCCTAATATTAACTCTGAATCTGAATCCATAATATTTCTCTGAGCTTAACTTTTCTTGCGTTCTCTACCAACAGGGTCAGTTCCACCAGAGTCTTTTCCCAAATCTCCCAAAAAACCTTGTGCAGAGGCCAGCAAGATTTGTGACTTTAACTTTGACTGTACAAATAGAGACGATGAAGCACAGTGCGGTGAGTGTCATTTTAGAATAGCATGTAGATGTCAGTCAATACAATATATAACAAATAACAGCAAGCACTAGTGCAATTAATTTCTTGTGTAAGAAATTAACCCGATTGACATTTACTGAGACTCATTACACTTACTCATCGTCTATATTGCTTTATACTGTATATAGTGTCGGTGGGGGGGCCTGGAGCTTATCCCAGGAGACTTAAGGCATGAGGCAGGGTACACTCTTGATGGGGTGTCCATCGCTAGACACACTCACACACTCTCTTACACACATGCTCTTTCACACACTATGGGCAATTTGGGAATGCCAATGAGACTAATTTGCATGTCTTTGGACTGTGAGAGGAAACCGGAGTACCCGGAGGAAACCCACCAAGAGGAAACCAAAGTACCCAGAGGAAACCTACCAAAGCGGGTATCGAACTCCGACCCTGGACATGCAAGGCGATAGCTTAACCACTAAGCCACTATACCACAATTTCCTGAGACTCTTAGAAAAAAAAAAAGTAATAATGCAAAAGTTTTAAAGAAGGTCATAGGTCCGTGAATGACAATTCTGGCTGTGGTGGCTTGAATCCGTCTGCAGTCATTCCCGTGAACATTAAGCAAGTGGAACGCCTGATCCTTGACCCACTTGACACCACTCATAGTATTTAAACATATTAGAATGTAAGTAAGGTGTAAATGATATATGTTTTATGATTTCCACAGGAGACTTTTCATATGAGCAGGGTAGCAGGGGTTGGACAGACACAAGTATTGGAAATCAAGGCTGGAGGCTTATGAATAATACCTTATCTACTGGTGAGTCCTAATCCATGTGAATGAAATGAGAAAGGGAAAAATAAAGAAAGATTATAGAAGTGAGAGAGAAAGCTGGTCAATATTCATCGCAGGAATTAAAATACAGGATCACATTGTAGAACGGGGAAGCCAGCACAATTGTAATACAGCTCTTTTTTTTCTCAATAGGTACATGAGATTTAGAGATTGCTTTACTACTTTATTTAAAAAAAAAAAAGCAGTATTGTAGGTATTGCTTATGCTTGAGATATTTGTGTGAAAAGAAAAATTGTGCCAGGAATATTTTCTAATATTATTTTGATCTTACATGTTTAAAAACTGAATATGTGCAGTTCAAGATGTACACACAAAGCTATAATATCTGTAAAGCATAGATTTCTGTGTTTGACTTCATTTGCAAGATTGTGAAAAGGCATTAGTAATGCATTATAGTTGTAGAGAGTCTTGCTTCAGTGGACAAAATACACTGATGACCTGCAATTGAGGACTGCAAATATACAGAAGATGTATCTAGACAAATTAGATAAACAACAGATGCAAGTTGGGTTGCTTATAAGTAACAGAGAAGAGTTGTGTTGATTGTAAAGTTAGCAATACTAAGTTAGTTATAATATTCCCCAGAAGAAAAAAAACACACACTTACCAAAGGAGCAAGAAAATAAGCTAGGAGATGATGGGACACTATTAGAGTCAAGATATCTACAGCTCAGACTTTATACAAAGCATAAAGCAGGTGACTCCATATTGTGTTCCTGAGATCCAGCATTTATTTTCAGACGTCTTCTTATATGTGGCTGAAGCTGCTGGTCAGCAGCGGACAGAAGCTCAAACACGCACCCCTCTACTCGGCCCGTCCGGCCCTGCCTGCACTCTCCGCTTCTCCTACAGCCTCACAGGCAACAACACACACATAGGTATAATGAATCAAACACTCGTACTGTACTCTACAACAATACACCTTTCTGCATGCACACAAACAGCTACTCTAGTCTTAACGCATACACTACACCAACACAATAACAGCTACTCTGATTGTAAAGCACATGCACTAAAATAACACATTTGGTGGGATCTCTCTCCAGGTGAATTATCTGTTATCGTAGTAGACAGTGTTTTGGGCTTTCTGCCTCGGCTGTGGGAGTTTGCTAATAGGACAGGTGAGAACCAGGAAGAATCATGGGTAAAAGAGGAGGTCTATATTGGTGCTAGAGATCATCGCTTTCAGGTATTGACATTTTGTTTTTTTCTTCTATCATAATGTCAGTAGTACAGGGCTTGGGCCATGGTAATGTCTGAAGTATCATGGTAATACTAAAAAATATTATTATTTGTACTATAGTTTACCCTAGTAAAAGTTCTAATGGATCACATGAATATATACGGGACAACATGGAACTAACCCTAACACCTCTACAAACACATATCTCCCAAAGCAAACCCATGCAAAAACACCCATCCTTCTGCTACAGTATAAATATCATACTCCATTTTCTTCTGTTTAAGTGTATTATATCAAGCTGATTATTTTATCTCACTTTTTCTTAAACTTTTACTCTGAAAGCTGGAGTTCAGAGGTCATGCTCATAACCTTAACTCAGAAACAAGAATAGCAGTGAAGGATGTGCGTTATGTCAACTGCCACCCACGGTACCTTCCCTCTACTACTGATGGTAAGTATGTTCAATGAATGATCTACTAATCATAATTCAACTCACATGAAATATTAAATTCTTTAATTGGAAGATCTTGAAATTTTGATATTGGTACAGTATATTGGTTGAAACAAAGGGTTCCTTTTTTACTTTTTTTTCTTACCTTTTACAAGCCCTAGATAAAACATTAGATAATAACTTATTGACAAATAGTTGAGGTACAAACCTGAATCTTTAGAAAAGGTTATTAATCAGAAACTCATTCATTTTTTTTTCTCATAATCTGCATTAACTAACTAGTAGCAAGTCATATGGGATTTGATTAAATTTTCTACCACTTTTTTTTGGCTGGTACATTTACCTGCACGGTGGATGAGGTAATAGATGTAGAATTAATTCCACTACACTACACTGGATATAAAGATGAAATGAAAAGTCTTGATGTTTTACTGTTTCGTTTAACTGTAAATTTCACAATCAATTCAATTGGCTTGGGTAGTGTTGCAGAGCTGAAATGTCGAGCAGGAATTCTCTCTATTTACAGTATTTTCTAATAAGACAGAGATAATTGTTGCTTCCTAATTGTTCCTGGTAAAATTTACTTTTTGTGTTTGTGTTACATTAAAAAATAGGTCTATCATGTAACTTTGAGTCTGACTTATGTGGATGGTACCAAGATCAAATGGACAATTATGACTGGAGTGTTCAGAATGGCCTCGACCACACTATTGGAAGTGGTATGGAAAACATTTAACTTTCAAATAGTTTCTTATGTAATAAATGCTGTAGTACAAACAAGTGAAACAAAACAAAAAATGAATAAAAATATATAAGTTTAACTATATGTATCAGCATGAGGGGAGAGCACTTACCTGCCAAAACCCACATTCAAAACCAGTCACGAAAGCACTTTTAGCAAGAAAACACATCTGATATCATTAAGTCATCTTAAACAACACTTTGTCCCCTTAGTAATTGCTTTTAACTTCTTCCACATTGTCTTTGAACCATGCTGTTGTGCTCATGACTAATGCAAGCTACAAATCTAACTAGCTTCTAACACAAGGCTAAATCCCAATCCCTTTCTAATTCCTGATCAAGGATACTTCTTGGTATGTGGAACAAGGGATTGTAGGCACTACATAGTGGACTACTTAACATTTTACTTTATTTGGGTTTCAACCCTTGAAGTTAGCTGATTTCTAAAGCGTAAGAAATGGAAAAATAAACTACATTTCATACGTTTCTCAGGACTGTCCACCACCTCATGGTTTATTCTCTCTTTTGGCTACATAATACCAGCAAGAATTTAAAGCTACTTTCACCCGTGTTAATTACACTAACTATCAGTTGCAGAAGGATATGTGTTGGTGGAACAAAATAACCAGTAATAAACAAACAAATCATAATCTGTTGATAATAAATGGTGTTTGTGGAACTGTTGTATAAAATCCATGTGCAAGGTCGTGCTGTTGTATTGAATATAAGCACATATCACACCATGCTGATATTCAATACAACAGCACTCCATGTCACAGCAATGCTGATATTCAATACAACAGCACTCCCTTTTATGTTATATGGCTTCATTACACTATAGCTCTGCTCTATTTCAGAAATTCATCTTTATAATACCAGTTTTGGGACTTGTCGGCAGACAGTCAAAAAATTGGTCAAAAAACTGGTCAGGATTATGTGTCTTTTTTCAATCCTACACATACCAGTGTGTGTTATCTTCTTAATCTAATACATGTTAGTCAATGATTGTGAAGTTTTTCTGTTTCTTTAATATTTTTACAGAAAACTTATGTTTTTTTATGCACTTTGCAGCCGTTAGTATTGCACTGTGGGTGTCTTCAGGACAGGGGACTTTTTGATTTTTGGTATCTCTGTAACATGAAAAGCTTGTTTCACACTATAACAACATAGGAATATGAAACAATAAAATGAACAAAATCTATAATTCGTTAAAACATTGACGTTTCAAAAGTTTAAAATTGATTTGGTACAAGAGGGGGGAAAAAACCTTTTTAAAAAAAAAACCTTTTTAATATGATTTAAAAGTATCCTTTTACATCCCCAAACCTTTAACCTCATATTTGTATTTAATATAACCCCCTTCTAGGTAAAAGTATGGTGGTGAATATGTGGAACCCGACACTACGTGGTCTCTCAGGTCGTCTTCTTTCACTCCCCCAGGAGTCACTGGATGCACATTGTCTCTCATTCTTCTACAGACTGCATGGCCCTCAAACAGGTAAGGAATGAAGAAAAGCCTGCTTTGTCCATAAACTTACTGTATTTGTTTAGCTCTAATTGTGTCCGTTTCAGAAATACAGTTCAATATTGCAATGTTATTTATGCAATATAATGTCTATATTGAACGGTAGACTATGACTAAAGTTTTGTACATGTAACTATTTCAGGTGCGCTTAATGTTAAGTTGCTTTTCAAAGATGGCTTAGAGCAGTTGTTATGGACACGGTTTGGGGGCCATGGAAATGTGTGGCATGAAGGACACTGCCCAGTGCCTCAACAGCTTACTGGCTACCAGGTACAAGTTGCACACTATATATGTACATTACTTTTTTCCATGGTGTTTATGTTTTAGTTGTACAAGTTGTAATGCTTTTCAATGTCCTGTTGATATTGGTCAAAAAACTGGGCAGGATTGTGTGTCTTACCACAATCATGACCCATACTAGTGTGTGTTCTTCTTAAACCTTCATTAAAGAATGCATTTACCTGTTATGCGAGATATAACATGTTGGAATTTTTACGAGTGGCATCTCACAATTTATACAACATACAGGACATTGTATATACAGTACAAGTTTTTTATTTCTATTTTAATCTGTTCCTCATTGTTTTATTTCTCTTTCTCATTCAGCTGGTGTTTGAAGCAGTGCGCTCAGGTTTTGATGGACAAGTGGCTATAGATGACGTGGCATTTGTAAAAGGCTCATGCTCTCTGCCCACTATGTGCTCATTTGAGGGTCAGCGCTGTGACTACACTAACAATAGAGATGGTCTCTGGGTCCATCAGTCTTGGGATACAGCAAGGACTGGCCCTAAGACCGACCACAGTCTCGAGACAGAGATGGGTTAGAAAGAAATTGAAAAAGGTGAAAGAATTAATGAAATCATAGTTTTTACTAGCATGGAATAACTGTGTGATATTTTATGTTACCTCAGGTTACTACATGCTTGCCCACAGCGGTGTGGACGTCCTTCCCCAGGGCAGTGTGACGACTCTCACCTCTCCTGTACGCCGTGGTTTGACTCACACTGAGTGTGTCTATTTCTGGTACAACATGGGGGGACATAACCCAGGTTAGATGGCATGAACACATATTACATATTTCTCTAAAATGACAATACTGAAGAGCTCAGTATAATCTCACAGGTACTCTGAGTGTATATGTAAAGCCTGCAGATGGGGAGAGAATCCTGCTGTTCTCCAGCAGCATAAATCAGGGACACGTCTGGCGCCATGGCATGGGCAATGTTAGCTGGCCTGGAGATTGGCAGGTAATTGTTTCATTATCAATACACAGAAATAATTGTGGTATTATAGTTGTGGTAATATTTATGCTGGTACAAATAGAGATTAAAATTTAGACAAGCCCTGATTTCCTAAATTTGATTGAAGTATCTGATATATCAATATGTGATATTAATCTGTTTTGTGGACATTCAACAGCATTAAATGTAACTATACATGAATAAAGAGTAAGTGTTGGCATATTGCTGGGTTATAAGATGAAAGACTTTAGAATTCTCAGACTGGTACTGGAAAATAATCAGGTGGACACAGTAACTTCTCTTCAACTCCATTGTCAATTATTTTCTTATAACAGTACGCCCTTTTGTGTTTTAGTCCTAAATTAACGAATGCCATCATCAAATCTTCTAATGAGCCAAATGTATATATGTTTGTCTATCAGTTACAGTTTGAGGTGGGAGGAGGAGGAGGAAAAGATACTTACTTTGCTATTGATGACATCAGTTTCTCAACTCACAGCTGTCCTACAACAGGTTTATTTAAATGAATGAATGAATGAATGTTAATTAATATATACGGCGTTACTGATTTTACTTTTTAAATGAATTTTTCAGACAAAGTTTGTGATCTGGAGCGAGGCCTGTGTGGATGGAGCAACACTCAGAACCACCAGCTCGATCTCTTAGATTGGGAACTAAGCAACCGACTTTCTGAAACACATTACTACACTCCACCAAACGATCACACACTGCACAATGAGAGAGGTTTTTTATTAATCATTTTATGTATGGAGTTGCCTGGCAAGATGCATCTGTATAGCAAAATTATGTCACAAGCATCGTAGTTATTTTTACCAACTAATTGCCTTATATTATAGGTCACTTTCTTTTCCTTCCACACACTCCACGGGACACTGCTACCTACAATGCCTGCTTGTTGAGTCCCCATCTTCCTCCCACCAAAGGCACCTGTCTGTATTTTTGGGTTTATCAGCTTGTCATTCGTAAGCCCGTATCTGTATTCTAATTCCCCACACTATTATAATTTCCCACACCTAATTTTTAATTATGTATTAATGTAGTAGTATTTATCTTCTAGTCATTAACTGTTTCACACATGGAGGTTAAGAACTCATTAACAACTCATTGATATTATTACTTTAATGAAGAAAACTGCTGGCTGGTTGTCTTGTTCTTTGTAGATGACAGCAAGTTGGTGGTGCAGACGCTTTCCAACAGGACCAAAACTGAAATTTTGAGCCTCACTAAGGCTGGAACAGATTGGATACATTACAAATTAGATGTCATTTCAGAGACTGAGTACCAAGTGAGTTTCTTAGTCCTCGTTGTAAAATCTTCAGAAAGTAATGATGCTAAAAAATTGCATGTTTCTGTGGGAATTGTAACAGATTGTGTTTGAGGGACTCAAAGGAGTAAAGGGTGTCCTTGCTTTGGATGACATTGGCTACACTGTTGGAGTCAACTGTGCTGGAGAGCAGACAGACCAAATTAGTATGTACCTGGCTTTATCATGTACAGTTTATGGCTAAAGGTTTGTAGACACCTGAGCAGAACACCCATATGTGTTGCTTCCCCAAACTTAGCAACTGAAACTAAGAGGTCAAAACATGTTCCAGCAAAGAACAATGCCCCTGTTCAGCCTTTATTTGTCACATATACATTACTGCACAGTGAAATTCTTATATCCCAGTGGAACAGACAGGGTAATGGCCACCTGGCAGAGGCCTCAAACCACGGACCTTCCGATCATTAACTCAGAGCCTTAACACACTGAGCCACCTCTGCCCCCTAGAACTTGAGTAGTATGTAAAAAGCCCTGAAGCCAATCTCACTCAACACCATTGAGATGAACTGGAAGAAGACCTCTTAACTAGACATTAGTGCTTGATCTCAGTAATGCTCTTGTGACTGAATGAGCAAATCCCCACAACCATGCTCTAAAATCTAGTGGAAAGTCTTTCCAGAATAGTGGAGCTTGTTCTAACAATAAAGTGGGGACTAAATTTGCAATGAGAATGAGACAAGTACATAAAAATGTAATGAACAAGTTTCCACAAACATTTAGCCATATAGTATGGCTTATGATACAGCAATAAAAGTATAAATGTTAACAACAAACATTTCTTTTGTCCTTTAAATCAATACTTTTCCCCCCTTCAGCTTCAACATCACCGAACAACACAGGAGTAATAGTTGCCTCTGTTGTAGTCGCCATTCTGCTCATGGTGACGCTAGCTGTTTTACTGTTCCTTTACCTGAGGAGGCGTGATCAGAGGCAATCTCAGATACAGGACTTAAGTGGCGGTGTGACTTATACAGGTTTTAATAATGATGTGTATGAATCGGTAAGTACTTGTCCTTAACAGCTTTATGTTCTCTGCCTGCTTATTATGAGACAGAATATCGCAGAACATAATATAATAGTGATGCCTGTGCATGTGATATAATATAGCAATATTAAAAAGTATGGTGAGCTAGTTAACTCTAAACGATCTGAACAAAAAATCATTATGAGACATTTTTGTTAAGGGAAAATTGTTTACAGTATATACAATCCTTGGTGTATTAATTACCATATTTTTATCCACAAAAGGATCATGTTGCTTTACCTGCTGTCTTTAATCCGGTAGGTAATTAGTTTTCATATGTGCTCTCAAGTTAAAGAATAAAGCAATCGCTTCTTTAACAGTTGTTACATTTCTGTTTTTTACAGGAGCATGAGCGGGAGGTGGCATAAAATGTGTGCCATTGTGATCGTCCAATTTGCTGAAGGAACCATGTGCAAATCATATGATCCCACACCAGAAGAACTGCTTTTATCATTGCAAACAGATATCCATAAAGCACATCAACGCAGATTACTCAGTTCTGTTAGTTAAATTATTTGTTTCCTGATTACAAGTTCTGATTACCCTAGAATTCTAGAATTAAAATTACAGGTTAATATTAATACATTCGTTCTAATGTTTTATCATTTCTATGGTAACAACGGACAAAGGGACTTGGATTACTGCACTCCACATGAGATAAAAAAAAAAGTGTGTAATGCTTGATAGGATGAAATCTGTAAAGAGGTTTATGTAACATTACAGAAGGAGTTACAGTGTTGGTCCTTAGTAAGAATCAAAGATAAAAAAAAAAAAAGTTGTTTTTCAAGTTCTCCAAGACAGGAAAGTCTGCACGATGGACGGCTTTGTGGTTTCTTGGTAACATGACCAGCTGCATTTAATTTTTTTACTTACTAACTTCAAAAGAGTGAAAAAAAGAGAAACCGTTGAGGATGGTGCTCTGGACTGCCGAGGTTTGTAGTATTGAAGTGTGCCAGAACAAACTTTTAGTAAAGAAGGCAAACTCTATAAGATGAAATGAGTAGTGGAACATTACAATAAGGTGTACAGGAAAAGAATAAAAAATCTGCTTAAGCAATAGATGAGCAAAAGGTGAGCGGTCTACTAGCTAATACTTCACAGCACTCTCCAGTTGGAATGAACCTAATACTCTAAACAGAGAGGGCTGTCTGTGTGGGCAATTCTGACTTCAAATGAGAATATAAACATATAATTTTGGAGCCAAATGTGCTTTTCCGTATTAGTAATAATTTTGGAGCCAAATGTGCTTTTCCGTATTAGTAATAAAATTTGGGGGCACATGTCCACTCAAGTTGAATGGGCACAAGACCTCTCATTAGAATGTCTGTGAAGTGAAGTGATACATACAGTATATTTAAACGTCCCAGTGATGAAATTCCTTTTGTCCAATCAAGTTGCTTGTTCAAAACAATCTGTTGTATAATACTAATTAGTATCCCTCCTGCTGCTAGTGCTAATGACATCTGACATGTCTTAGACAAATAGAGATTTCAAAAGCTAATGACAAAATAATGAAATGCATGAAATAAGACATCTAAAATGCTTTTGGGCACTGTAAAGATGCAAAATAAATTGAATGCAGATATATACTGTATGTACCTGTAAAGTTGGTGTGTCTGTACATTGAAAATATTTGTGAAAAAATAATTGGGGGCATAAGATGAGTAATAGAACACATTAAGATGGTTTTTGGACTTGTGCACGCATCACATAAAAACTACTGAATGAATTTTAATGTGGTGTTTTGGAGTGTAAAACGTGTATTTGGCCGAGCTTGAGGTAACATAGGCTTTGTTTCATCGCAATCAGAGATTAAATTCCATGAATATAATGGAAAATGCCATTATCATACAAAAAAACATTAGTTTATCTAAGAATTCAACAGATGGCACTGTACATTTTTAAATATATGCTTTTGAGTGTGCAATTAAAATCTACTCAGTAAACATGTGGGAGATTTTTAGTCTTCCCCTTGTTAATGTTACCTAATTATAAAACATTAAACAAAAGCTATATCTCCAGTCAAAAGAGCCAAAGAACAGATCAGGACTCCGTGCAGATCTGGATAAAGTAAGCAGGATTTATTGCAGCAATAAAACCCAAGTGAGCCGCACTTGTAATGCTTAGGTCGGAAATCCAAGCATTATCAAGAGCAGACTGTCTGACAGCTACATGCAGGCTCATTATATACAGTTTTCAAGTGGAGGGATGCACACCTTATCTCCTCCCTTAGTGCTTTTTTTCCCTCCTTACCAAATTAGTAACCCATTATAGCCAAACGTTTCCCAAGAAATTCTCCCATTATGATTATTTCTATCATATTATGGTATGTTATATACCTCGTCATCTGACTCCCTATGTCATCTGTACACTCAAAAAAATAACTCGTTGAATGAACATAATTAAATCATGGAAAGAATTTCCACCTGATTTAATGGCTTTCTTTCAGCATTAAGCAATTTTGTT
>JAQMYJ010000011.1:21547407-21562321 GCA_030014305.1 Clarias laeviceps | reverse complement strand
AAGTGCAGGTTAATTTGTTTTATTTTTACTTTATATTTTGTATTAATTATTTTTATGTATTAATTTTTTTGGGCTGTAGAACGAATAATTTGAGTTTCCATTATTTTTTATGGGAAAATTAAATTTGGGTTACGAGTGTTTTGTAATACGAGCCCGCTTCCGGAACGAATTATGCTTGTAATCCGAGGTTCCACTGTACTTTGCCCACTTCTGTGTATGCCTAAGATCTTTAAGTTTTTTATGCATTGACATGAACTCTAAGGTAAATCTTTACCGCAAGTACCTTTGTATGTGTTCCTAACTTTGAGATATCTACATTAACTTGCATTATTCAGTAATTTATTAATGTCATTAATTGCCCATGTTTGAGTCACTAATCATGCCACTGTGAAAGAAATATCTTGCACAAGAAACTACCGCCCACTCAT
Source organism: Clarias laeviceps (assembly GCA_030014305.1). Taxonomy (NCBI): domain Eukaryota; kingdom Metazoa; phylum Chordata; class Actinopteri; order Siluriformes; family Clariidae; genus Clarias; species Clarias laeviceps. Next base: position 21,561,893 of record JAQMYJ010000011.1, on the reverse strand, counting down.
TTCTACTCAAGAAACACAAAAAGTGTGATTTCTCACCTAGAGTTCAAAGTCGACACATATGTCACTTTTTTTCCAACCCACACAACATGTGTTCCATACAAGTGCTACCCACACAAGAATATGTTTTGCCTTAATTAATTAAACTATTACCAATATTGCAACAGTGTTTAAGCAATAGTGAGATGTGGTCCGTCAAAGACGGGCCAAAGTGGTTCACTGAACGAACAAAGAACTCAACTGATGTCACCATCTTCTTCAATGCGTCCTTCTTGATATCTGTATATGGGTGGCAATAATGACAATTATTCTTCAACACCTTCACCTACTGCACCCACTACCAGCTTGAGACTGTAACTGTAACAGCAAAGCACCACATAATCACATCCGCAGATGCACCATATTAATCAAGTCGACTGATGAGAATACGGGGCATACTGTAGGAGCTGACAAAGTAAATTCACATTACTGACCTAGTTCCAAATGTGAAGAAAACAACATGCAGAGGGTGTCTGGTGCTGAGCGAGTCATCTGTGATCTGAGAAAGGTTCTGCATCATGAACTTGAGTCAGCAGGCTAGTTGTGCAGAAATTCCATGAAGCATAATGAATTAACAGACAGCTAGCTTTGAAAATAGACTTTGAACAATAGAAATCAAGTGTATGTAATATAACTTGAGTATCTATACAACTCTATAGAACTCTATAACACTCAGGTGCTTAACACAAGTGCTTTTACTCATTTCGCAAATAATTCAGCAACACTAATTTATCCAATTTGGCTTTCGAAAACAATATCTTTATCCTTGCTTTGTGCATGGGGGCATTGTCATGCTTGATCAAGTTTTGGCCTCTTAGTTCCAGTAAAGGGAGATGTTAATGGTATAGCATACAAAGTCTTCATAAATAATTGCATTCTTATAAGTTTGTGCCAATATAGTCAATACAATTAAATTGTACTTAACTCAGGTGTTAACTCAGACAAATTATTTACCAATACAACTCGAGTGGCAATACAACCCAGGTGTAGTCAAGTGTATTCAGCTAAAGCATATCCAGTACAACTGATATCTGTTCGACTTAGAAATTTCAATACTGCAAGTGTTTTCACTACAACTTAAGTTGTGGTACACCTCGGGGTATTCAAAGTAATTTAATTTAAAGACGATCAAGTGTATTTAATCTTCTATATAAATAAAAGAAAGTTTTTGTCTGTACATTGGTCAGAAATTGCTCCTTTAATGATATCTTTACATTTCATACATTGGAGGACCCGAAATCAGTCTGTGATGAATGCATCACGCAAAACTGGCTGGACAGAATTTAATGAAACTTTGCCAGTTCTTCTGCATTTGCCTGAAGTTAAACCTGCGCCATGAATGAAATCAAAATGTTGAGTAGAAGGGATGTTATAAGCAGTTATGTGCCAGATTACATCACAGGATCGAGCGCTTTTTTGGACAAATATAGCGCCTTTTCTCTCGACGTGGGTGTCTCTATACGCATCACTCAACAGAGCCAATCAACCTGTTATCCTGTTTATTTTTCCTGCGGGAAGTTTAAAACCAGTTTATCTCATATGTTCCGAAACCATGGTGCTAATAACAAACAGTAATGTGGAATGCCGCTATTTGATATAACACGGGTCAATATCAAAAATTTCTTTGCAGGGAAACTAAGAGCACATTGTGGTAAAATCAAAAGATGATTGTGAAGTAGCACTACAACAATTCTGTAGTAAATGAAAACAGACTTTTGAAAGACTTATTTTTCTTGTTGATTCTACTTGAGAAACACTTACATGAAAGGTGCACATTTCATGTCAATTGTTATAAGTTGGAGTAACAATGTTTGTATATTAATGTCCGTTTCTTTGTCTTACCGGTTCCTGGAGTTGACTAGTGAGAGAGACCGCAAACAGGAGGTCAACTATATGTCCTCCTGAAGGGGTGGAGTTGGTCCATTAAGGATGTAAAGGCTTACAATTCATCAATGTATAAATATTGGATAATTGTGATGAAATAATATCAAATATTAAAGGTGAAATGTAAAATGTTCATTTTGTAACTAATGAGGGGTTACCATTGGCCAATTTGAAAATGAAGGAGGAGTTGGAAGGTTATAAAGAACCAAAGAACTGTTTGGAGAAAAGAGGGTGTATGTTGGACCAGTAGCCAACTGTATTTGATATTCTGTTACCTGTTGACTACTATTATGAACAGTTTCTTTTGATATTTTTCCCCCCTTTTTTTCTTTTGATTACCTGTATTTGTTGGACTTTGGTCCTTGTGAACCTTTTTGGAAAACCTGTGGCACAGTAAAAAATGTTTCCTTGGACATTGTTGGAGTCTTTACCATTTCTGTTTCACTGACTGTAGCCTTGCATCGACTATCTTATCACAGTGATGTTATGAACAGTTATGTGTCGGATTTAATATTCTACTTTAAAATAAGCTACTTGCTCATACTAATTGGTGTGGCTTTTTTTAAATTAACTGCAGAATCTTAGAATCTTAGACTATTAATCACATTTCAGTGAGGTATGGTTTCTTCTTCTTCTTTTTAATTATTATTATTATTATTATTTGGGTTTATATTAACAAGCTTGTTCTTTTTCATTAAAACAATCAGCTTCAGGGTGATATATTAGCTCCACGTAAATTACACCAATTTGCTTTTTTATATAATCTCTCAACAAATCTTTTTTTTTTTCATAATCCTTATTTTCACTCTGCCTACACTTGTCACAGGTGCTGCTATGTCGTCACCTTTGTCTGTCAGCTCTTGGCTAAATAAGGTGCTGAGCTCCCAGTATCTCAGCTTGGATCAGGGTGGGCTCTGTCAGGTCACCTATGTGTGGATTGATGTCTCTGGAGAGGGCCTTCGGAGTCTGAAGCTAGCAGCATTGACGGTAAAACAAGAAACTACTCAGAAATTTTGTTCTAATTTAAAATATTTTCTAGACACAAAAAAAGAAGAAGAAAAACTAAATTATAGTTATTATATATTATCAGTTGGACAATGTGCATGTAGTATAACATTTTTGGGAAAATAATGAAATGGAGTAAATACCCCATGGCTTTCGCATTCACTCTACTTATGCTTGTATTTAAGAAATGAAGATTTATTGATATATTTTTGGTTGCACAGTGGCTTAGTGTTTAGCACTGTTCTGCAAACCTTAGGTTTGGGGAATCGAATGATACATGTGGTCCTGTGTGTATGGAGTTTACATATTCTCCCCTGTGGTGGTGGTGGTGGTGGTGAACTTTTCCACAGTGCCAAAACATGCAGCCTAGTCAAAGATGATTTAACAGCTTCACCTCTTCAGGGAAGGCTTTTCACAGTGTTTAGGAATGTGTTTATGGGAATTTTTGACCATTCTACCAGAAGCAAATTTGTGAGGTCAGACACTGATGGTGGACGAGAAAGCCTGGCTCACAGTCGCTGCTCTAATTCATCCCAAAAGTGTTCTATTAGGTTGCAGTCAGGCCTCTAAACAGGCCAGTCAAGTTCTTCCACACCAGACTTGCTAATCCATGTCTTTATAGACCTTTCTTTGTGCACTGGTGCGAAGTCATGTTGGAACAGAAAGGGGCCATCCCCAAACTGTTCCCACAAGGTTGAGTGCATGAAATTGTCCAAAATGTATTGGTATGTTGAAGCATTAAGAGTTCCTTTCACTGGAATTAAGAGCTATTTCAGCCTTTTTTTCCTGCCACTTGATAAGGACTTCTCTTTTGGTAAAGAATTCATATTTTACACCTTTGAATATTATTAAATTTTTGTGGATGATATTTCAGAGTGACTCTTTGATGGCTCCAGCACAAACTCTAGGCTGGGACTTCTGACAGTTACATTATTCTGGTATATTCAGTTCACACTTTTATGCTGGACTCTTTGAGGTACTCAAGTCTATTTGATTAATAGTTGATGTTTTATAATTTATGTAAGAAAGTATTTTGATTTGTATTCATATGTATAGAGAACTAGTCATGGAGAAAGGACTTCCACCCATGGTTTAAGACAGAGCAAAAGTAAACTCTGCTGGGTGTAAACGGTAGTCTTTATGCATGGCCACCCAATGGTTACGCCAAACCACAGGGTGAGAAATTAAGTGTACGTCAGACTCCTGGATTAGATGCTTGAGCATTTTATTATGAAAGATGAAAGGATTGTGCTTGTACATATTATTATTAAAGCTTTTAAATCTGAACCTGTGCACGATAGTTCTTTTGAACTAATATAGATATCACATGCAGAAGTCTTCCTATGTTTTTCCTTATTTGTTTATCAGATCCATATTATTGTAGCATTGGTGTAAATAGAGCCTATGGCAGAGATATTGCCATTATAAAGTGTGCATTTATGCAGACATCGAAATGTGCGGTTCTAACGCTGGGATGATGCATAATACCTTTTAAACATGTGAAAGGTTCAAAGATGGACGTTGCCAAACATTTTTCACTGCCTCAATACAGTGGGAGTTCCAGGTGGGTCCATATGAAGGAATTAAAATAGGAGATCACCTGTGTATGGTACGATTTCTACTGCGCAGGGTCTGTAACGATTTTGGTGTAATTGCCACTCTAGACCCTAAACCCATCCCAAAGAACTGGAACGGATCCATTAGAGCAGGGAGTGCTTGAATGAGTACATGCTTTTCACATGGATATGGAAGTCCAAATCCAAATATTAGAGATATCAAGAATATTCTAGAAAAATTTAGTGTGGCACCTCCAGCACATTTGAGTCTCAGTGCTATATGGTGGTCAGGACAACCAGAGGAGACTCGGAGGCTGTCATGAGACCTCCAACATCCATAAGTTCTCAGCAGCAGTAGATACTTGTGAAGTCAGCATCCGCATCCCCCTGCAGATTAGCCAGGCCAAGCATGGATATTTGGAGGATCGCCAGCCTCCCTCCAACTGTGACCCATATGCTGTGACCTGTGCTATTGCTTAATCCTGTCGAATGGAGGAAGGGGAAGAAGATATCTTGAATGTTATGAACATTAATGATTTGGATCAAAACTGCCACAAATACCACTAATAAACATAGTTTTATGTCTATTTAGATGTGCACAGTGCCTACAAATTTTGATTAAGTGTACATGTGTGCATGTGTGTGGAAAACAACAATAGAAACAAACCAGGTAAAACAAAAAGTAGAACTGTAAATTAATAACCATCCATCTGAATGAATAAAAAAATGACAACCTGTGTTGTCAGCAAAGTTCTGTACAATTTACTTTAAAACATTTACTCTAATGTCTAATGTATTTACTCATTTAGTTGATGCAGAATACAATTGAGCTGATGTTTAACAATCTTGCTATTTCAATGAATTTTTTCAAGTTCTTGAATCGGTGCACGCTAGTTAAACTTGGTGTGGTGGTTCAGTGGTTATGGCTTTGAGTCACAGATTAGAAGAATGTTTTTAAATCCCAGCAGTGCCAAGCTGCCTTTGTTGGATTCTTGGACAAGGCCCTTAACCTTCAGCTGAATCCTACATCAACCAAATGATGAGTGAAGTGATTTTTCTTTGAGCACCCTCCCTTCCTGTGTGCATGCTCATATATAAAAATACCTCTTATATCTGAGATTATTAACAATGTTCCTATTATAATAGCATGAGCTGGTTCTATAACCATTTAAATAATGACTTGAAACGGGTAAAATAGTTGAATAATATGAATAAATACATTTTAATGCTTATTTTTTACCGGATGTGATAAATTCACTGTGGCCATGGAAAAACAACAGATTAATCTTTTCAAAACTTCTGCACATTATAAACCTTTTACTCTTTTACTGGTCAGAACAACCAGAGGTGACTCAACAAGGTCTCCAGCATTCCCTGATTATTTCAGATATCAGTATCCACATCTCTTTACAAGTGGGCTTTTTATGGCCATTTAACAGATAGTAACAATGTGGCATAAGGAGCTATTGTAACATAACATGGAGCCATCCAGTACCCAGGCACATTAAGTTTAGTAATCCAGGTGAACAACACCCAAAAATAATAAGAGCCAGACCAGGCACCAGTCAGAATTCCGTCTCAGCCTTTTGGACCAAGCCATTATTTGTTTTTGAGTTTACTACCATGTCAGAACAAGGGTGGAATAACCAGTAATCAGAAAAAACTGACCAGTGGAGTTTTCTTTAAAAAAAAAAAACTTCACCACAATGGTCAGGTTGACTTTACATTCCCCCAGCTGTTTTCACTATTTAGAAACTCATTAGTCATATATCAAATCAAATATCAAATAATAAAAGTACTAGATTGATACCCTTTGTGGATATACAACCTGAATTCTGAAAAAATATATTTTAATAAAATGAAAACTAAATGATTTTTAAATCACATGAGCGAATATTTTATTCACAATACATCACAGAGATCATAACAAATGTTTAAACTTAGACATTTTACAATTTTTTGCATAAAATGAGCTCATTTGAATTTTGATGGCTGCTACAGGTCTTGAAAAAAGTTGGGACGAGGTCATGTTTACCATGGTGTAGCATCTTCTCTTTTTTTTGAAACAGTTTGAAGATGTCTGGCGATTGAGGTCATGAGTTTCTGGAGTTTTAGTGATGGAATTTGGTCCCATTCCTGCCTGATATAGGTTTCCAGCTCCTGGAGAGTTTGTCATATTTTTTCATTTATTTTAGCGCCAAAGGTTCTCTATAGTTGAAAGTTCTGGACTGCAGTCAGGCCAATTGAGCACCTGGACTCTTCTACTATGAAGCCACACTGTTGTAATAGCTGAAGTATGTGGTTTTGCAGTGTCTTGCTGAAATAAGGCCTGAGATTAGAGATGCTTGTTTTTGAAATTATTGCTGATAACTTGCTGGAAAGTCTCCCTCCTCTTTATCCCAGAGGTCATGGCATCCATGATTTCCAACAAAAATGTCAAATTTGGACTTGTCTGACCATAGAACACTTTTTCACTTTGAATCAGTCCATTTTAAATGAGCCTTTGCCCACAGAACACGGTGGCGCTTCCCAATGGCCGTCCCCGTCCCAATTTAGTGGATATAAGTGTAAAATTTCTCAATTTAAACATTCGTTATGTTCTCTATGTTCTATTATGAAGAAATATTGGCTCACGTGATTTGAAAATCTTTTATTCAGAAAAAAAAAAAGTCCCAACTTTTCTGTAATTTGCTTTTATATTAGCTAGTTCTGTTATGCTGCCAATATGCTTGCTTAGGCTTACTAATGAAGAGTAAAAGAGCAGAAAAACATAAAATTATTGATTCTTAATAAAGCTACGGGGTAAAGATTGAAAATAAGATTACAGGTGGGTGTACTGTATGTATAAAACTCCATCACTTTAGCAAATTTCACCAGGGGGCAGCACATCCAAGCAGTGAATCTTGAGAACCATGGATCATAGAATTAATCTTAAAAAAATAATTATTAAAGTATTGTTTAGGGTTTCCAACATAACAGCCTTGTTATATTTGTTAGGATTTTATATTATTTTGTTTTTAGTTTTATAAAATATGCTTTCGTTTTTTATTTTAATGTATCATGGGTAAAGTCTCTATTCCTACAGCAAACAAACAAAGTGTGTACTACATATTAGCATACGTACAAATACATATCTGTCTATCTAAATTAAGAGTTAGTGTCTCAATTTGACCAGAAGTATATGGGCAAATGCAATTTCTGATTATATTTCTACACACAATGATTGTGGATGATTGCACTGTGTTTATAACAACTGATGAATATATGACGTGCCACTGTTTAACTGTAATGGTTGGTGGGCATGATTATGTACTTCTACCTTCTAACATATCAGTAGGCCAGAATTGTAATAAAGTTAAACAAACAAGGTTTTTTACAGTCTGGGTCAGATAAAATCAGAAATTGGCCTCCGGTGAGGATTAAACTCTCTCTTTTCTTTTTATCCTATCCTCACAGGATGTTTGTGAAGGGTGCTGGAGATTATAACCCTTCAGAATTATAAATGCCTGCGGATGACATGAATTAGTTCTGTGCTCCCTTGGCTCAAACCGAATTGGACTACATAAACCAGGCCTAGCTGCAGAGACAAACTGTAGCTGTCAACATGCCCATGAAACTGGAAAATGTTCACAGAAGGAAAACAAAAACCATAAATAAGAGCGCGTTAAAAATCCATCATTTCATTTAACCATAATAAAGACATGTGGTGTCAAGTGTTCTGGTTTATTGCAAAAGAGTAAAGGTATGGGTCAGAAAGAAATATTTTATTTCTTATTAATGTGTTGCATTACTACATTCTTAGAATAATAAATTGAGCAGCAGCTCCCAAACTTAGGTCCATGAGGCAAAACCAGACAGTCAATGATTTTTTTTAAGCTAGTTACATAAAGCACAAATCACAAACTGACACTATAAACATTATTATATTTAATGATAAGCACTCATAGTTATTAGCTGGTTAGGTCTGTCAATTGTGTTAAATGGATTTAATACTAACCTCAAGAACCCACAAACAAATAGTTCTATAAACAATGCCAACCTAGCCCTAATGTGTTCTGCTGGTAAAATAATTATGCAATAGAAATATCTCAAGCTCTAATGAATAGCAAGATATTATTGTACATTTAATGAATAGGATATTTTAGTAGTTAAAAATTGTTCATCAACATCAATTAAAACAAAATCATCGTCAGGGTCAGTCGGAGGCACGGTGGCATAGCGGTTAGAAATGTCGGCTTGCACCTCCGAGTTCTGGATTCTCACCTCAGGTCTGTGTGCATGGAGTTTGCATGTTCTTGGTGGGTTTCCACCGGTTATTCCAGTTTCCTCCCACAGTCCAAAGACAAACAGATTAGGCCCAAATTGCCCGTAGTTTGTGAATGAGCCTGTAAGTGTGTGTGTGTGTGTGTGTGTGTGTGTGTGTGTGTGTGTGTGTGTGTGTGTGTGTGCGCACTGTGATTAACTGACAACCAGGTCAGGGTGTACCCCACCTTGTGCCCTAAGTCTCCTGAGACAGGCTCCAGGACGCCCGTGACAATGTATAAAGCAGTATATTGATGATGAGTTAGTGTAAGTGTAATAATGACTGGGGGGGATAGGACTCTAGGACATACATGTACAAAATTTGTTCAACCCCATCACCCCCAGCCTCCCAAAAAAAAGACAAATATTTTTCTGTCACATTTGCAGCTGAACTAGGAACCATATGGAATGCAAATATTTGCACTCAGCTTAGCTGTATACCGAGAAACTGCTTATTATATTATAATGTGTTCTTTTATTATGTTATATTTTATTTATAATGTAAATACCTTCGCAGAACGATTTGCAAAAGATTTATTGTTTATTAACAAATAGTGCTGCATAGGCAAATTAAAAGTGCCTGCACTGTGAACGCGCTTCCCTATACTCGATGATGACGTCACACAGAGACGTGTGCATGTGTGTGTGTGTGTGTGTGAGAGAGAGCGCGCGCGAGAGAGAGAGAGAGAGAGAGGTGGGAAGGCTGCAGGTGCGACGTCACGCGAGCCTTCGCCGTCAACCGCACGGATCTAGCCGAATCTCACGCGCTGTGCCTCGCGAGCTGAGCGGCACCGAGACGATGGGCAAGCTGCAGGAATTCGAAATCACTTTCAACCACAACAAAGTGGTGTACAGCCCGGGAGAGACGGTTTCGGGAACGCTGAGGATCATCACCGCCAATTCGCTGCAGTACAAGGGTGAGCGGCTGCGCGCGCGCCCGCGCAATGCACTGGTTAGAAAATCGGAATTGTGACGAGGATATACGTGTATATATATTTAACATATCACGATTGTCAGAATTCAGATCCACAAAAAAAAGCAAGACAGTTTCGCGTGCTGAGCTTTCCGTTTCGTGTCATCTCATTTATTCACTTGATTTCATTCCGAATATGTTTTACGCATATGGAGATCACACATGTTCATCCTTTTTTGTCTTGTGTTGTTTTCAGGGACCCTCATAGTTATTTTTTTTTATTTCTGCTCAGAACTTCTGATCGACAAGGAAGTCGGGTGTGTTTGTAGTAGAGAATAATACACCCAGCAGCATGATATCATAGGAAAACAATCAAAAAAAAAGGTGGTGTGATAGGTTTACCTTAACACCATGCATGAACTTACAGTATTAATGTTACCATCCCATAGCTGATTATTTTCTTATTTCCAGCAGCATTTTATTTTTGTTACTCTACAGCAAGCGAACATTAATTTCATTTACTAGTTTATTAATAAATTAATAGTTTATTAATAAATTAATAAACTGTCAAATCCAGTTATAGTTATGGTTCATGTTATGGAACATCTACAGAAAGAGATAGTAAATGAGTAGTCAGTAAGATTAAAAAGCACTGTGAGTGACGAGTTGTTGAAAATGCAGAAAAAACTTTCCTGTCCTAGAAAACTCATTGACCATTCTGATCGATAGTACTGACACTGGAGACTCCTTTCATACTCCTTATGGAACGCTTCACCATATCATCATTGACTGTACATCTTTGTTACTTAACTGAGTTAGCATTGGTAACATATTTATCTTTGTTAAGTGCAGTGCAGTCCCTGTGGGCTTGCTGTTACCATGAGCTTGCACTTTAGCTAATAATTATTTATTCATTTATTTACGGTTAAACATGTCACTGGAATGAACACAGCATTCATTTTATTGTGTTTGAAGAGTGATAACACTTGCATAACCTGCAAGCTATAAAGCAGCTTTAATCTCTTTCTTCGGTTTGATGAATAACTAAACAACAACAAGTTTGTAAAATGTGATAAATGCCTCGACTGTCTCCAAACGTTGATCTACACCAGTTCATTAAAATTTCTAGGTTAACTAGAGTCTGTTATACACATCCCTGTGGATACACTGTTATTGACAATGTGCATTAATTTGAGCTGAACACATGATTGAAAATTAATAAATTCTTGATTCAAGAATTTAGCAGTGCTTCTTTGTCTATAGCTAGAATATTTAAAAGCGGGATTGTTTGTTACAGTCTTCTTGTTTTCAGTTTGAAGATTTCAGTGTTTAAGCATACCTAAACATGTTTTTTAAGCTGATTTAGGTGTGTTTAAGTTGGCATGTTATCAAGCTGTGCATCACTCTGACTCCTTAGGACAGGAATTTATAACCTCTGGCTTCTAACAGAAGCTTGATATTTTCCAACTTAAAACTTTCCAACTTGACCCATGTGAAAAATGTTTGTAAAAATGGGTATTTCTAATGACATGCACAAAACAGACACAAGCTGTAGATTACTTCTTGAAAAATGCCTGAGTTAGAATATATTGTCTGTGATGTGAGCGATGTATAATTTACATTAGAAAAGTCAGAATTACCTCTCTAGTGTCTGAGATTTTATATTTGTTAAGGTCTCAAATGAGCTCTGTTTATGTAAGCAAAGGCTCATAGCGTGGATGTTAACCATTTGAAGCACTAGATTGATGAAAGACATGGTAAATTGTCTAATTTGAACAAAAGATTTAGCTCAGATTGATTGGATCTTTTTCATTCTTCAAGTAACTAAGCATTTTGTAAAGCAGCTGATCGTACACTAGTAGTGTTAGTTGCTACAGGTAGTTTTGTTTATTTTTTTAGTCAGGTAGTCATTTGCTAATTTTGTTTGCTTTGAGATGCAGTCACACTGTTGGCATGTGTTAGTGTGTTATTAGTGCTGTTTACTTTATGCTATTAGTCTTGCCTTCTGAAGTTCGAAGTGTTAAGCCCAATAACCACTTGTACAACTTTTGCTACACGGTTTCAAAAAGCTGGCTTGCCCTGGCTAAGACACACTCTGACGTCATTAGCTACGGCATAGCAATAATGCGGCAGGGCAAGGTTAAGGCAAAACACAGCGATGCTATATATGGCCAGTCATTTTAAATAAGCCAAGGATAACGATGATTCTATACACAAGTATGTCGATTTGTACAGAGAGAACGGCGGGAATTGACAAGTTCTATGTGTGGTATAATATAAAGCATATTCTGTATATTACTGTACAATGGGTGTTCATGTCAAACCTGTTAAAACTAACTTTATTTCTCTATGCAGTCTGCATAGACTGCTACACTAATGCTACACTAATGCACTAACCCTAGCATTTCACTAGTGCTTGGATACCATCAAGGTAGAAAGTTTTCTGTGTGTCAGCGCCATGATCAGGCTGCCTGCTTTATCTCTTAAATGCTGGCCTCTCAGGAACTCCTTGTAATGACACAAGCATGTGGAAATTTCTTAGAGCGAGGTCAGGACTGTACGGGGGATGTGGCAACAACACCCAGCCAAGACCTGTAATGTGCACGTGGTGTTTAATTTGATCGAGTTTGTACCATTCAAAATACTTTACTATGGTTAAGGGTCTCATCACCACACTGTACTTTAACTCTTCAGTAAATGTCAATTAGTTTTATGCCCTTATTCATGAGAAATTTTATCACTAGTTCCGGTTTGACTTAAACACACAGTGAATATTATTGATGGTAAAGCATCAACTTTTTTGTGAAAATTGTTTAAGTGGAAACTGGGGTTAAGCCTGTTGTTTTGAGATTGCCTGTTATTAGTGTTACTAAGTTTTTTTCTTAAAGGGTTTAATTGAATAGTTTTTGGAGTGGAAAAAGACTAGCATCATTTGCAATATAAAAATCAGTAATACTACTTTCTTTTGCCACTCGTGCATAGAAGTTTGACAATTAATTAAACATGCTGCAGCAAGTCTGAAACATGTGATAAATGCTTTGATGAGGTATGCAGTAACTGTATCTACACTACAAACAGGGAAGCTTAAGTTTCTACTCTCTCTTTCTTTCTCGGTTCATTACAGATTAGTTTGTTTGGAAAAGTGGGTAATTATTTTTAAACCGCAAAATAAATGTTTTCTAGAACAATAAATTTATGATAAAAAAGAGAAGTGAGAACGTTCTCATATGTGACGTATAAGCACAAAACATGTCATCAGGAAAAGACAGACACGATTAGACAGGGTGGGGCTGTGGAAACTTTAAAGCTACAGATAGTGTGTTTTGTTGTGTTTTGTTTAAATAAGATTATTGTACAGTTTAGAGACAAAGCATTAGATTACAGGGTAGAGTATTGATTTTAGGGGAACTGGTGAATTTCACCATTTCCTGGTGAAGGAAATTAACTTTTAACAAAAGGTCAGCTTACATTTCATTCTCTTTGTATGTGCATGTTAGTGAAAAACTTGTGTCCCTTTGGAGCTTATTTGGCATCAGTGCACAGTCTGCCTAACTAGCCCTTTGTTCTAGATGGTCAAAATAGGGAAACAATACCAGCCTAACCAGCATTAGAATTGTTGATGCGTTCTGTGCTTCTTTTTGCAGCAGAGCAAGAAATAAATTTGCATTAATACTCAGTAGTGGCCATGAAATATGTATATAAGACAATGGAAAAAGTAACACTTTGCCTGGTAGAGTTATGTTAGTGCTAGTGGACTTTAAGCCCTGCTCGATCACAACAAGTCTCTGTAATACATTTGTTTTCTTTCAGGCAGGCAGCGTAAATCAAGAAGCCGAGTTGCAACCTGATCTGAATATTTCATGTGCGCTCCTCTTTTTTAAAAGCAGCAGACCTGCACATAACACTACCTTAAGTAACTTTTAATGTTACACCACAGCACTGTTGAATCTCCTGATTGTTCAGGAGGTGTCGATGAATTTTCTATAATGGCAGCTTTCTGAAAGGAAACATTTATTTTACATCTCAGGTTTCAGTGCATGGTCAGGAAGTTTCCCGGCACAGCCGATGTTTCAGAGCAGAGTAATTTGTGTCTTCAGTTTTTCCTCTCAGGCTGTGTTTTGTTGTCTTTTAAACTTGATATAAGAGAATAAAACAGAGACTGGTAAAGGAACAACTGGTTGTATGTGATATTGTGTGCGACAACAGGAACTGACTCGTTCCACACAAAGAAACTCTCTCTCAAAAACACTGCTGTTTATAATATTGTAATCCTTGGGAAATGTCTTTGGTTTAAAAGGACTAAAACACATTGGAACATACTGTCATTTTCCAGTACAATACATCAGCATTTTTGTAGGTATGAAATAGAAGTGCTAGACTGCTGCTAGCATTGCTTACTTTAAGTTAGCATTGTTACCCTTTAGCTAGTTGCTGTTTAGCTAAAGTTTATTTTGAGCTTGCTGTGTTAACCTGTTGGGCTTGTAGTGTTTAGTGAGGTAAATGATAAGTAAGCAGTGGTTACTTTCTGCTGGTGGTCTTAGCTTGTTGCTAGATTTTACTTCAAAGTAGCACTGCCAGTTAGCGGCACTAGTATTAATTGTGCTAGCATTTAAAATATTTAAATGGAAGACTAAAGAATAAAGTGGTGTACGGGACAAACAAAGAAACAAAAGAAAATCCATTGTAGTTATCTTATTTCTGCTAAAATGCATAATAAGTTTCTGACCACTTATAAAATGTGTTCAATGTGCTGCCCATTGTGTTGGATTGTCAATGCAACCCTCTTCTCC
>JAQMYJ010000011.1:21499099-21537519 GCA_030014305.1 Clarias laeviceps | reverse complement strand
CCTTTTTATACTTCCGGGTTCGCGACCGTATTACTTCCGGGTCCTAGTGCCGGCCGCGGACCGAGTGTGCATGACAGAATGCCTGTATTGTATATTGAAACTAACAAATATGCTTGCAGCAAAAAGGAATATTCCAAAAGGCATAAAAATACAGAAGAGAGGAATTCAAACTTTTTACCGAAAAAAGTAATTAAATAATGAAGAGCTTTCCTCCATTTGGATCATTAAACAGTTTTACTATTTTATTTTCACCATTTTAGCCCTGTAAGTGTTAATTTACAGATTAGCATTGCAACTGTAGAATGTTTAGTACTAGCAGAAACATATTAACAAAATATATCAGGAAATACTATTTTTACCTCAGGAAACCTTTTTTTTACTTCAGGAAAAATAGCTATTTTGGCTAACAAGGTCATTTCTGAATGCTGTTACATATAAATTATCTAAAAACAATTTCATATTAAAGATAAACGCTAAATTTGAACATATACTGATTATAAACAGAGTGTATAAAAAAAAAAACCCACACAAATAGCAGTAAATGTTGGTTACTTAAGCATCATAGTTAGCCAGCTAGCTTGCTAAGTATAGGCAACATACAGTATGCTGTTGTAGTGTTGTTTTGCTCAGTTTGTTTATTTTTGTAAGTTTTTTAGGTATAATCCTAAATTTAAAGATCACTTGGCTAAATGACAATCAGATCAGTATCAGACGTTTTTTGTAACTCATTCTGCTGTAGCTTCTCCTTGTTTAGTCAAGCAGAGGAATTAGATTGTAGCATTCATCATAGAATGTGCGTCAGCTTGGTGTCTGTACAGACTCATGCCAAAGGCGCTGGCACCTTTTGACCCTGACTTTTCTGAACTGTGCCTCTCGGCAGCTCTGCCAATTCACCAGCTGGCCACTGTGGGGGATTTCAGCATGGTGCTACAGGCCTGGCAAAATGCCCAGACTCCTACACACTGCTTTTCTTTCACTCTCTCTGTCTATGGCTTTGTCTCAGTGTTCATCAGCCAGAGACTGTGGGTTGATACATGATCGTTTTGATGCCTGTTCTCTTAGTCAGTATGAGTAACAGCTGTGGTGTGTGTTCACTTAAAGCAGAACAAGCCATTTGACTTGTAATAGTTTGTCTTAATTTTAAAAGCTAATGATTATTTTCTCAAATCTTTATTTTGATGATTATTGAGGAGTTAATGGGGTTGTCAAAATATGTGCAGTCAGGGACTACTTTACTACACAATAAAATCTATTGACTTTCTCAACATGTATTTCTGAAGAAAATACAATTATTCAGATACAAAGCTCATTATGTAAATGTATACAACAAGACTGAATATTTTGCTGCAACCATAGAAATGTATTTATTTCCAATGACAATAAATCCACTGACGATAAATATATGTGAAATAATAAGGAGTAATAAATATGTTACAGGGCATCGGTGGCTCAGTGGTAGGTTTCTCCCCTGCCATGCGGAAGGCCCGGGTTTGACTGCCATGCTTAAGGCCCGGGTTCGACATCCAATCTGCTGTGGCAGCCGTAAGACCAACAGCAACAATAAATATGTTACCTTTAATTATAATGGGTTGTGATCCCTTTAAACAAAACTCATCACATACCCCTGGCTGTGCTTTACACCGCCCTATTTTAAGAACCACAGGGATTCCAGCTAATCACAAAAGCAGTACTAAAGTGATAAGGCAGTAGGTGACAAATCATAAATTCATGAACTAGCCCACAAGTGTAACCTCCCGTGTCTTAATTATCTAGGTTAAAAGGTATTATCTAATGTAATTTAACCTTAGTGTACTGTATGGCAAGCTAAGTGTATTATTGACATTATTTTGTCTATGGTCTTTAAGATATTATTCATATCTCATTTTCGGTATGTATTTTTGACTTTTCTTATAGCTAAAGGCCAAGCGTTATATAGCAGCATTATACAGAGAGGGCTATGGAAGAGCTGGAAGGCTGGAATGTTGCGCATTCCTTGGTTGGCCACCCTCACATTGGCGTGCTTACAGCGGGTGAATGTTTACGGTTATTAGTCACGTGTCCGTTTAGTAACCTTTTATAGGCTTTCTTTAGAGTTGTCACAGTACTTAAAGATAAATCCACTATAGAAGACTTGCATATTTACGGTCAACAATTGTAGCATACTTAAGGATTGTGCTTTCATGCATTTCTAAGTTAAAGTTTTCACTTTAAACGGCTTTCCTGGACATATTGGTTCTTTTTTCGGTTTGCTGAACGATTACTTAACTGCTCATGGTGATGGCAGTGGTATTTATGCCTTCACTCTGTCTAAAGATAGACTATCAATGTAGTGATGCTTTAGTCCTTTAGTTTGTCCAGCTCTCTTATCTCCTCACGCACTCTACCCAAACAGATAAGGTTGATGCAGCAGCGCTTTTTAGTCTTTTACCTCCTCATCTATACATTCTGCTCAAATGGGTAAGATTCTGAAGCTTCAGTTTTTATGCAAATACCAGCAACAGGTTAGTCATCTCTACACAAGCAACTGGGGCGGGGAATCACCAGGGATATGATACGATTGATATGACATCTCCACGACACCTAGGTGCCGATCGATTTTTATTGCGATCCTGTTGACATAACAGATATTTCCATTTAACATTTTTATGGATGAAGTTTTCTTTTAACTGGGTTTAGTTTCATTTAATAATACTGACAATTACATTTAATTAAAATGTTATGAAGCTGCAGTGTAGGCCTAAGCAGAAATTATTTAAATAACTGTTGTAATAAAAGTTGTTGCTCTTTTCTCCAGATAAGATCCTAGAAGCTATTCTCATTTAGAAAGAGAGCTTTAATGTAGTGTTTAACCAAGGGCATTTTTGTATGGTTCATCATTAATGCTGTTTCCGGGCCACTAGTATTCAAGTCATAGCCACAGCAAAGGTATGGGAATTTCCCAGCAATGATTCCCAGTTTTTTGTGTGCAGGCACTCTCTCAGATACGGAACTGCATGGAACAAAGAGCCTTTTGCTTTCTTCACTGGCCACAGAGATCTGACAAGGTTATAACCTGGAATGTTTTAGTTAAGAGTTAAGAGTGGGACATTATTTGAAGAATTTCTGTCAGAGCTGATAAGGAGGCAGTGGCTCATTCAGGTAGAACCAGACAGTTCCATTTAAAGTGTTTATGGACTACTGGCAGGAATCAAACAACCAAATACTAGAAATTGTTGTACTGTATTAAATACATTTGATCTCATCTCATCTCATTAAATGCATAGCTGCCAATTCCATTTTACTACTTTTTATCATGGAAAAGGTAAATGCCAAAGTGAGCTTCTTCTGAAACCTGCTACATTATGGAAAGTGCTAGATGTTCTCTTTCGCATGAGCTCACAATGGCCAGTTGCGGCCTCCATGGAGAGAAATGACAAGCAGGAAAGGAGAAACCTGCATGACTAAGTCTGTGACTCTGTGAAGTAGTACTGTATAAGAGAGTGCTTGTTGGTTGTCCACAAAAACATCAATGATTATAGAACTTGACTATTTTGCATGATCTAATCGTTATTTAATGTCTGGTCTAGTCTGTTTGTATGAGGATTTGGTTAAACTGGAATAGGGTTGTTTCCATTGCTTGCATTCTTTTTCAGTGACCTGTAAAAGATCTAAAGCAACTAATGGACAGAGTTTACTCAGCTTGTATTTCTGTCTGTGCAAAGTGTACAGATAGTATTGACTTGTGTGTTCATGTGAAAAAGTTTGTTAAATGTGAATCTTTTTTTTTTTTTTTTTTTTTTTTCTAAGGTGATGGGAGGGTAATTCCCTAACCAGCCTACAGGGAGGAAAAACAGCAACCCAAAACTCAAGCTCAACAAAAATGGCTGCCTAGTGACTTGGGTTATATAGCATAAAAATACACACATAGGATGCAGCATGTACAATAGGAGTTTTAGATACTTTAAGGAAAGCAGTACATTTAGATTTTATATACTTGAATTTAACTTTGAATCAAGATTTTATATTATCTCCACATCCCTTGCGGGACAAAAGTTAGTAATTACAGTTTTCTCATACACAGATTCGAGGTATCTTGAAAGACATTTTTGACTCGTTAGAATGTGAGGTATTAGTCATCGTCTAAACGGTATTGACTCACTTGACAAGATGAATAAAGTGAAAGTAAGTGATTGATGCTTGTATTAACATTAATACCACCTAGGTTTTGGGTTCCCCTTGAGCCATGGGGGTTCTGATGCCTTGGTACATGGCTTTGCAGGACCTCTAGTGTGCTGTTGCGTCTGCTACCAGGACGTGGCAGTGGATCTTTTGGATTTAGATTGCGGCGTCGAGCCTCAGTGGATCAGACTTGTTTGTTCGGTGCATCCCATCATGCTTGATCGGATTGGGATTGGGGTGAGTTTGTAGGCTCATACGGCAGGCTGTGTTCTGGTGCCTTTCTATCATGACCAGAATTGACTTGTGCTGTCACATCAGACCAGACAGGCTAGGCTTTAGTCACCACAGGTACAAAACAATGCAGAAAGTACAGCAAAGTAAATAAAATAAAAGATGTCTGATGAGCTGACTTCAACTCAGTAATTTGCATACTATACTATATATGTCTTTATCATGTATAGAAAAATAGATTCACTGAACAATGAGCACGCTTTTCCATATTTTCTTCCAGTACTCAGTTAGACTGTCAAGATACTTTGTCAGTTGATGATCCCTGTTATAAAGAAGTGGAGGAAGTGGAAGTGAAGGAAAAAATCAGGGTCACCTTCAGCTTCCAGCACTCATCTTGCTTTCTGTTAATCTATCTTGGTTTAATAGAAGCAGATGTGATGACGGCCGCATAAAAAATAAATCCTCCCTGGAATATATAATCTAGGAGTAATTGTGCTTTCCTGTGATTCAGGCTTCTCTTGTGGCTGATGGAGTTTGAAGTGGCTTTATGCATGGTTGACATTTCATTTCAATTTAGACATTTGATAAACATGGAAATATGTGCAGAATAGCTGAGACAATTTGAACTAGGAATTCAGTTTTACTTCATTCATTTATCAAAGGTAGATGAAATGGAGTCAGTGACAATGATGCTGTCACTAATTCTGGGAATACATGCATTTTTGTATGTAATTATGTAATTATTATTATTTTTCTTCCTGGAAACTCTCCCTATAGATAAAAAAAGGAACAAGTTGAGACAAAAGAGTATATTATCACCGTTTCGATTCATGAAAACCCAAACACAAGTTGCACCATAAAGGTCCCATATCGCCCTCCAAATGCACCAGTATCTATGTAATTAAGCTACTGCTGAGCCATGCAATATATCATCCAACTTGAAATCACAATAGGGGAAAAATTTACTTGGCTTGTTTAAACCCTGGCCAATACAAAAAAAGACAAAGACAGTTTGTATATGCTTACTGGAGACCATTGAACCATGCTTTGTTTTCCTATGCACATTAAAGACACTACTGTATGAAAAGATGCATTCCATTTACTCCAATCATCAGCTTTATTTGACCATTTATCACTTTAAAACTCATTGTCTTACTTCTGTCTGAAGTTTGATGAGTGTGTGAAAAGTAGAAACTCCTTTAATCTAGTTTAGTGCAGGAAGTGCAGAGAGAAGAAGCAGTAACCAAAACCACTTCACACAACACACAGCTTCTGAATTTTTTTCATCACTTAGCGTTACCGTTCATGGTACCATTGTGAACACTGACAGCCATATTGCATTATAATTTCATCACAAGGTCTCCCTCATGGTATGATAAGAATAATGTGTATTTTTGTTCCAGTTGGTTCATGCTCCGTTTTGGCATGGTGTAGCCATGAGTGTTCAAACATCTAACATGACTGTGACCTTCCTGCCAGATGGCAAAATAATTTTAGTAATGCTATCAATAAGATTAAGTAACAAAAGCCAGATCTTCGACAACAGAAATAGAAACAAATTGTTTGGATAGTTCAGATAATTGTCATTATCATTCGTGGTGGGAAAAGAAGGCATTTACTAGGTCAAGGTTAGCTCTCAGAAATCAGTAGTTTATGGGACAAAAGTAGGGAAGTCCCCAGGGGGAAGCTTCTTTCTCAATTTCAGATGAAAGTCTGTACTTGTTTTCATATAAACTGCCAAGTGTTTCAGACGATCCAAATTTGATCTGAGGGCAAACCTCTGAATACTGGCTTTTTTCTTGGAGATGATTGGAACCACTGACCATGAACCATATGATAAACTAGTAAAAGTCAAAGTTTTCTCATATTTTAGGCCAGTTCTCCGTCTAGGAGCCCAGGGGTTTTCCCCTGTCTGAAACAGACTGAATTTGCCACGTATGGTAGGTTTTTTTGCTTGTTTTGATGCAGTTTGATTTCTTTGGAACAGTTGGTCATTTTCAAATGTAACAAGAAGCATTGCAGAATATTTTGCCCATGTTTTTTTGGGTCACAAGGATCGAATTTATGTTAAAAATGGTGAAATATTATGTCAAAATAGTTTGAGTTAATTTTGATATATTATCCAAAAGCTATGATTCCACCTCCCACAGTTTTTACATAATAATACACAAATAAATCAGCCTGCTTTGTGTTTATGGTCATTTAAGTATGCAGTAAAAAATATAGCAAACTCACAGTTTGATTATGATTGCAGATAGTGGCAGTAAATTAGATCAAGGAAAAAAGTGTTGCTTTTCTTCTGTGCACAAAAGCGTTTTAATTACATAAGATTTATGAAGATCATAAGAAAGTTTATAAGCAATACAAAAACTTCAGATGATGAACTTTACTAGATCATCCGCCTCTTCCTCGACCTGTTTCAGTTTCACTTTGGTACATAACGGCAGCTCCCTATCACAGTCCACATATGCATTGATGTCTGTCCATCAAAAGACCGCATGTCAGGGAAAACAAAGAGATGTATTAATTAAAAAGTGAAACAGATGGCTACACTAAAAACTTTACCACAGTGCTTATACTGCATTATACCACACAGATTTGTTAAGTATATAGCATGGTGTTTGGATGATAACCCAAATGCATAAGAATGTGTCAGTGACTAGACATGCGTCCCTATAAAATCAAATTTAAAACTTCACTTTTAAATTGTATTTAAAAGTGAAGTTTTAAATTTGTATTTGTACAACCATGTATGTGACAAATGTTGTTGGCAAGGGGTCGCCACAGCGGAATATCCAGTCCACACAACAACCTGGCACAGGTTTTTACGCCGGATGCCCTTCCTGACGCAACCCTCCCATTTATCCGGGCTTGGGACCGGCAATGCGTCCAGTGGCTGGGGGGTTTGGGCACTGGCTGGGAATCGAGCCCGGGCCTTCCGCATGGCAGGCGAAACACCTACCACTGAGCCACCAGTGCCCCGCACATATATGTGACAAATAAAATTCCTGAATCTTGAATATTGAACTCCTGGAAAAATAATTAAGCATTGATTATTTTAAATATAATATATATTTTTCTATATCTTTGTGATGTAATTAAACCTAAGGAGATTGCGTTCTCCACGTAAAATAGACCAGAAATGAACAGACGATGTGCTTTCCTAGCACATCATCTGTTTTTGCCGTTTCAGGCATGGCAGCTTGCAAAAGAAATCGTTTGGAATGAAATGCAATCTTGTGTTGCGTCACTGCACATGGTTAATGACATGCTTTCATACTCCCTGTTGATGTAAGAACAGTTAAGAGTGAGGGGGAATTCCTCCTCCTCCTCCTCCTTCTTCTTTTTCTCCTCCTCCTCTTCCATCAATTCAGCTGAAACTCTGTCCTTAGAGTGAACAGTTTTCCCATTGTTTTACTGGACCTATGCCTCCACTGGCTCGAGGACAAAGCCAGCTATGTTAACTTCGGATTGTGGATCCACTCATATTATTCTTTTACTGTAACTCCCGTTTCAGTCTGTCTTCTCAAAACTTCTCGCAACTAGTCGGTGAACAAGGAGATGGTAGTACCGCCTCACAACAGAGCCACCAGATCTGGCTTCGCCCGCATGCTGACTCATTGTTGAATGGCATTCTAGTAGCAGGGGTCAAATTCTGTCTAAATGGCTTTACAACAGACATCTGATTGGCTGCAGGATGCCTGCCAGTTACCAGGGAGATTCCAACTGCCCTTCTTTTGTTTGGATTTGGTCAGTGATTATTATTTAGTGTCTACCAACTCAACTATCAACTCATACAGTAACCTGTGATACAGTAAATGTCCCGTCCTGATTTATGGGAAGGTGTTTATTCCTTTTATAATTAAGTTTAACAGAATGGCTTGGGGGATAGTTTGCACTGTGTGTTCAAATGTGTTCTTGTTTCTGTAGCAACAAAGCAGAAGGTTTCTGTAGTAGTTGCTGGCGAAATGACTATACTGTATTTATTTATTTTTTTTCAAAATTGTGAAATAGCACATATGGAATTAGATAAGTAAGTAACAATTATTTTAAGTTAGCTCTTCTGTAACATTTCTTGCAAGAACGATATTGTCGAGTGCATTTGCAAAACCCATCAAGCACCATGATAAAACTCGCCCTATGAAGATCAAACCTTACTTGTGCTGCAAGGAAGTTAATTTAGAGTTACAAGCCTCAAAAATCACCAATTAACAGCACCTCAGATTAGAGCCGTTATGAAATCTTTACAGAGTATAGCAGACACAGCTTAATATCAACTGTTCAAAGGAGACTATTGCATATTTTGGATGCCTTCAGCATTGTTTTACAGTGTAGGAAGACAAAGAAATCAGGAAAGACCATGTAATTAGAAGGTGTGTCCAAACTTTTGTGTGCCTATAATAAACGAGATGTTGTCAAGGCAAGATGATGAGCATCACAACACGCGGAGCAAAACACTCCGGGTGTTCAGTTGGGGATTTTTGCTTTGTAGGTTTTAAAAAAGAAAAAAAAGTTTCAAATTCAGTTTCAAATCAGTTGCTTTTAGAGTATATAAATGTCATATACATATATCTATATATATATATATACAGTATATGCTAAAAAGACCTCTCTAACATCTTGAAAAGGTCTATTGTGACATAATCGATCATGATATCGATATTAAATCATGAGATCACCCCGGCGTGGTCCTCATGGTCAGCACTTTTTTATTTTTATGATGGATGGTTCTTTTGTGGTTGCTCTGTTACATGACCAGTGTTTTCTTTTTTCCCTGTTAACATTAAGAGAGAAAAAAACAGGCTTATAATAGAATGATTTGTGTATAAGCCGGTAACAAGAAAAAACTTGTTTAAGGTATGCTTGACTGCACTGGATGTAACTATAAAAGGATTTTAAAAAAGTATGTGAATCCTTTCAGTAAAGTATTGGGTAGAATGAGCAAATTTATTTTATAATTTAAAAGAAAATGTATTTATCTTCAGGATTGTAAGAGTTTCCTATAACAGTACTTTGTGTTGTGTTTTTTTTTCTTAACCGTCTTAATAGATGATTTTAAAAGGTGGCCTTTTTTGGTTGGTTAGTTGGTGGCTTTGTTGTAAAATAGGCATGGTTATCTGTGTACAATAGCACGTGTGTTTACTCCGCACTGTGCATAGTGTGAATCCCTCTTGTTATGCAACACAAACACAATGGACAGTAAAAGTCGAGACCTGAAAAGGGAAATACTTAAAGGAAACTGGTGGGAGGGCAGTATAGTGTGGAATGTCCTCAATTCTGTTTGAGCTGGATTTGTATGGGGTCGATTCAGACTTTCAGTAATAAAGGCAAGTACACAATCGCATCGTATTTGTCAGGGGTTTAAGCCCTAGCACTACCAAGCTGCCACTGTTGGACCCTTGAGCAAGGCCCTTAACCTTCCCTGCTCTAGGGGTCCTGTATCCTGGCTGACCCAGTTCTCTGACCCCGGTTTCCTAGCAGGCTAAATTATGTAATCAAAAGGATTTCGCAGTGTGTTGTAATGTCTATGTGACAAACAAAAGCTTCTTCTTTTTCTTCCTCTTAAACCAAAAGCTCAGCTACTGTAAGTGTTGGCTTGCAGTAGTATTTGGTTCGCAGTAATGAATCATCTATTCTTCTTGTACTAAAGATTTGCAGTGTAACTGACAGACAACAGGGATGCCACATACACTCCCTCCCTACAGACGTGACTCTATTTTTGCTTATCTGAAAGGAAAGTCTGACTACTGTCACACAGTCATGCACACTCCTACCCTTCCTCATGCCATTTCCCAGAATAAGGGAGTGTTTCATTTGTTAAAGCAGAAATTCACTGAAGAGAAAATAAGAAATACAACGGTTAATACAACAGCCTGTGTAACCCGTTCAGGCCCGAGCCTGACTATCGTGATGGTACAGAACCATGTACTCATGGCCCGACCCCTACTGAAGTAGTAGTTCAGTTTTTTTTGCCTATAGTCCAATCCCAATATAGTAAGGTTTATTTACTTACTTACTGTAGCAAGGCTCATATATTGGAAGTTGGGCTTCCGCCTACCTGATGACATCATAGGCTATAAATAAATAATGGCGAAAGAGCCATTGGCGTGGCCGAGTTGAAAAGTCAATGTGAAAATGGCAGCATGAAATAGGAAAAAATATAACACTGCTTAAGTTTTGGAGGAAATATTCAGCGATGCCGTTGTAAGAGTGGCATTCGTTTTTTTAATATACATTTTTGTTATGCTTATGAAATTTTACAGGTTTTTTTAGTGTTTTGTTCTTTTATCCACATCAGATCATTTGACCCTCAAGATCTACCACAGGTTTTACACAAGTTGCCCTCCCTGTCGCAACCCATTGTCCCAAATGTGATTATGACTCGTGGCATAGGGTTAAAGGTTTGGACCAGCAGTGTTGGGGGGTCGAATCCCCAATTTTCCAATCAGCAGTCCAGAGTCTCAACCCACAGATGTCCATGAGTCTAGTAAATAATAAAAAGTGTTTTATTAGTATGTTTTTGTGATTTTTTTGTGAAATAACCCAGGCCAGGGCATCAAACATACAGACAAACTAAAGGGGTCAAAACATGTATTTATACGAGCGAGTAAGTCGAATTATACATAAAATGAATGCATCCCTTTAAATAATGCCCCCCCCGCCCCCCCCAAATAGGGATAAAGACAAAACCCAATAAACAAGCAGGCAGACAAACAGATGAACAGACCAAAGCAAGACTAAAGACAAACAAATACACAAAAATAGACCAATAAACAGACAAACAAAAAGACAGACCAACAAATTCACAGACTGAGAGACACCAACAGAAAAAGGCAGACAAATAAGAAGACACCTGAACAGACACATGGCCAAATTAACATTCAAATAGTTCTCAGTGAATGCACACTGTTACAATACCCCTGCATTGTATTTGCACTTACAATGCACCAGGTTACACACATCTGCTGACATGTGTCCTTAAGCAGGAGAAAAGGCTTTGTGTCTTTTTTGTTTCCCAAAAACGTAGCTACAGGCTATTCAAGGATGGTCGTCTGGAATACTCTTGTCTGCCTCAGCTGCTCAAAGTCCCCTTGTGACCCACACGAAACCTCGATTCTTTAGAAACAAAACGTTAACTCCTGTACTGCAACACTAAAAGATCGATTTATTTTTAACACCTCGAGTGGTTTCAGTTTGCGCTTTTCTTGGTGGCTCAGATGGCAAACCACAGATGGTCTTACTATTAATTTAGTGTTGTAGATACCACTAGCTGACCGAAACTCTGAGCACCCTGTCCCGCATTCCTCCTTTAGAGCATACTGCAATTATTCCTGCAGTGCAGAGCTAGAGGGGTCTCTGTGCCAGCAAGCGCTGCCATCTGCCACTGGTGTTTGTGTGTGGTGTCAACAGGATGTCATTTTAGACCTTGTGCCAACGTCTAGGCTCACCGCAAGTCTTAAAAATTCCACAGCCGTTCGACGGAGCGAGTTGTTGGAAACCCGTGGTTCTCTGTCTTTAATGTCTCTAAATCTTTTCATGCTGTACGTTTTAGGCGCAAGTGTCGTGTGGAGGGAAACGGAAAAGAGCTTTAATTTCACCGAGAAGGCAGAATGAGAAGCACTTGTGAATGTGGAATCTGTCCATTTTCTCTTTTTCTCCTCTGGGTATTTCAGTGCTTCTTTGTGTCTGTGGATGGGAAACATGAAGCTCTGGGAATGTTGGGGAGGGCGGGGCGGGGGAGCCGAGGCTAGCCAGGTGTGTGAGAGAGAGAGTGAGCTAGGATTTTGTGCTACAACCTGAGGTGATTAGGTTTGTCCTCATCCAGCGATTTCAATCAGTCCTTCTCTCCATTTCTCACTCAACAGTCTTCATGTTTAAAATCCCCTAGTCACGTTGACCCTATCACATAACCTGATTTTTTTTTTTTTTCATTCCTGAATTAAAATAAAGCCGTTTAACTAAAGGACAACACTTGCAAACCATTTAGTGAATAATCCAGCCAGTTGTTTATTGAGATATGCGTCATACTTTCATCATTCGAAACTGTTTGATCGTTTTGCATGCGCATACTTGTGTGGAAGTCTGGGAAATCCCATCAGACCTCGCCATGGCTGAATACTATAAACATACAGAAAAAAGGCATGTATATCTGCCTCAACATTCAGAATGACATAAAATATATTTACCCAAAAGAAACAATATGAACAAATGTGGGAGTAAAAAACAGTCAGTCTGCGTAAAGATGTCTAACACCTTGCTACTTTAGTGCAGTTCTAAGCGTCATGTTGCGCTTTGATCAAGCTTTCGGATAGCTAAGTGTCATAGAGAAAAGGAAGTAAGAGCAATATCTGTCTAACAGTTTGTAATCACATAACGGGATCTGATGAGACGTTTTCAGAACTACCGTATATATAATACAAGAGAATTCACCATGGGAAATAGTAAATTTAATTTTCTTTCTTTCTTTCTTTCTTTTCCATGATGCACACTTTGAACATTTATCAGGAGGAAAAAAAAGTCTATGGTCAGTGATATAACTTTACTGACCAAAAAACAAAGCCATTGTCTAGAGCTTAACAGTAAAAAAGTTATGCTGCACTGAAGTGTAACGTTCCAGATGTTGGATTTAAAGAATTCTGTCAGGTTTATTAAACACAACTAGAACTCAGATGGTCGTAACGTTCTAAATGTCTCCGCTGGTGTGAATTATCCAACTTAGGAAGGAATAAAATGCAATGGGTCATGCTGTTTAGGCTTATTTTTGTGCTATAATTGCTCGCTATAGCAAATACCCATTGCTTTATTCATCTTTAATCCACCCCAGCAATTTGCCAAGGGTTAGATTTTACACTAGTTAAACAGCAATGTGTCTTCATTTTGCGCCCTTTACTCTTTAGTTACTGTACATGCATTGCTCCGGAGCACTGATTAATTTCTGTTCATGTCCCCTTTTCCTTTTCTCTCCAGCCATCAAGGTAAACTGCGTGGGCTCCTGTGGCATCTCCAGCAAGGTGAACGACCCGTCATGGATGATGGAGGAGCAGTACGTCAGCAGCATGCTGTCTGTAGCTGATAAAGGTAAGAAGACAGACTCAGGTTTCATCTAGTATTTCCAACTCTTCTAGTTTATTACTGTAGAATGCATTCCCCTGTTTGTTTTTTTCCAGTCTGTTGAGAACCTCATAGCATGGCCATTCAGATAGTGTTCCTAGATGCAGGCTATACTTTTTTTTTTATTTTTTTTTTTATAAATACTGAATGAATAGTGAAGAGCAGTTAAACCTGGTCTAGACATGGTTCATAAAAGGAATGATCCTTTTAAACTGTTTTCTCCAAGCAAAATTTTATTGGAATTTTTTTGTACATCCATTGTACAGTATAACAAAGGTACTTATATACTGTACAGTTTTCACTGCAAAACCTTGAGAGTGCACAAAATTAAGGTGCACAAAATTCAAATGCAATATGATACAATACAGTGGTGTGTAAGTACTATACTTTATTTAAAGCGTTGTCTGTTTAAATGCATGAATAGTATTTAAAACATTACAAACAATAAAAAGTAAAAACCTTGAAACCTATAAGGTTATTCATTTTTTCAGTATTAAAAGTATACTGTGGTTGCACGATCCATTCAGACTCTCAAAAGCTGTGCAGTAAAATGTACCAAATTTAAACTGAGCTAATTAAAGATTTATGTTCAGGGTTGCCAGGTCTCCACTCAAATGACATCTTGAAAAACTGCACAGTTTTTTTTAACAGACCGGAAACTAAACCAGTGACTGTATCCAATACTGCATATAATATAATGCTAAAAAGGTAGGAGTAAAAGTAACGCCTAGGTATATTTGAGCAAAGATTTAGGCTGAAAAAAAATGGACCCCTAAGGAGAAAGGCCTGTTTTTCTTCCTTTCTTCCCGTCTATCAGGTTTCTAATAAGTACGATTCATGTCTAAAAATCAAGTGACTCATTTGCTTCCATGCCACCTATGTAGGTTCTGACTCACTTGCAGGAGGTTAGAGGACAAAGAGAGTTACATGTGTTTTTGAGCTTGACTGCATGTCTCATCAAACAGGAAACCCAAGCAATGTTGCATATTTTGTGGAATGAATCATCTATCCAAAACATTTATAAATATTTAATGCTGGTGATCCCTTCTCTGTTTGTCTTGAATTATTGATGGTTCAGTTGACTTACATAAAGAGTAAAATCCATTTAAATTCTATTTTCTTTTTTTTTATTTTTGGTGCGTCTAATACATAGACATCGTTACAAATCAGCTTCACAGAGATCCCGGTATAGATTTAGATCCCTACGGAGCAGGTCAGAGGTGGCAAGGTAAACCTCCCTGAGGATATCCAGACTTTGTCACCCACTCTTCTGGGTAACAGTGGTTTAGTAAAGTCAAAATATCCACATTGACATTAAGGCATTTTGGCAGACGCTGTTAAACAGAGAGACTTAAAGAAAAAAAGTGCTTTGAATAGATCCAGTATGCTGATAGGATGTTCATTATGCGCTCGTTTCCTGGGATAAGCAAAGGAAGGCCTTCATGATGACAGCAACTTTCTGTGTTTCTTCCTTTTTTCTTTCACCAGTAAAGCATTGGTGAAGTATTTCACTAGTCACAGCCAGAACACGATCATCCTGAGTGATCAGATCTTAAGTACATAGTGTTAATTACAGGTTATTGTGATCAGATCGCACAAACCACCATCAGACGTGGTTGGGGATGCACATGAGAACATGATATGCTTAAAGCATGAATGCAAAATCATCCTGGATGCCAACAAAGGACCACTTAATTGACTGCATCTCTACCCTAGCTGGAAAATACATAATAATTGTGAAAAATGACTACAGTATATCATCACACACATGCACACTTTAAAACTTGAGTTGCCTGAACAGAACCTTGAACTCAGCCTGAACCAATGCCTTTGGGATGAAAAGTAAAGCTTACTGTGCACCAGACCTTTTCGCTCAAACTCACTAAACAGATCATCAGGATGAATGGACAAACACCCAAAGCCACATTTCAAGATCTATTGGAAACACTTCCTAGTGTAGGCTGTTATAGAAGCTCAGATGAGCCCAAACTCCATATACCCATAATGCAATACCCATTGCTTTTGAAATGCAAACAAGTACACCTGGATGTCATGGTGAAAGGCACACACATGCCTTTCACAAAGGCACACACATTTTTGCCCCTATATTATATTTAAAGGTATAGGGCTGGATATCGAACTTTGATACTTTTATGGCACTTTGGTTTCAAATTTTGATATTTAAGTTAAAAAAAATCTCGGACACATCAGTGGCATAGAAACGTGCATAAGGATTATTACAAAAAACAGAGACCGAGGACTTATAGGTGTTGTATTTTGAGAGGCTTGAATATAGTGTGCATCACATAGTAGGTCTAAGCGATCTAAATATGAATCAATCTCAGATGCCTTGATGCGCACCAGGCACCTAAAGGCATTAATGCACACATCTGAATGGACCTTTACGTTACAAACGTTCCTTTAAAATCTCCATCACTGGATTCCTCGTCACCCAATATTACAGAAGACAGCAATATGACTGGGATTTTAGCAGTTAACATTTAGCAGACAAAAAAATAAATTGGCCAACCTGTACGTGTTTTTACTGAATTAAAATTTCTGTAATAGTTACAGTGCCAACGACGTTAACTTGGGCTTCTATCTATTTTTATATATAAGTGTGGATTTAGCTTCTGGGAAGAGAATGTGTTTAGGTAAATGTAGTTAAGTAAGAGAGCAGACATTTGCTGTACTTTTGTTGTTGTTAGTCTTTCTGCTGCTCCTGTCGAGGGGTTGCCACCAAGGACCAGCAATTGGCACAAGTTTTATCCCAGGGGCCGTTTCTTACACAACCCTCCCATTTTATCCGGGCTTGGGTGCCACTTGCATGCAGTGGCCGGGTAGTATGGGGTGTGTCAACTGGGACTCGAACCCAAATCTACAGGTCCCCAAACCAACAACCTGGAGCCTTAGTTGCCTGAGCTACCACGGCCCATTTGTTGTCCTTTTGAGTAAAAGTAAAAAGTATTAATAAATAATAAAACTACTCAAGTAAAATACAGATATGTGAAAGATGTCTCTCCCACCTCTGATTAACAGACTTATTAACTTCAGGTTGTGATAAATGGGTTTATTGTATTTGCTGTAAAACTGCTTTGGGTGAAACACCAGGGTGCAGAAACATAAAACAAAAGACAAGGACAAATTTAACCACATTTATTTTCTTTGTTATGCAATGGCTTTGAGTGTGTAAACATGGCAAGGAGCTGAAACATTTACTTAACGATACGTGATGTGATATGTGTAGTTTCCTTTTTGTTAAAACTGATCTTACAGGATTTTTTTTTACGTCGAAAAAGTATCGTCTGGGAACCAGTATCGAAGTCATGGTATCAGTATCAGAACCGTCACAGAAAATTCTTGAACTACAGTATACCAGCCATACAGAGGTAGCAATGGGAGACCTGTAGCTATTCTTCCACTTAGACACCTAATACGGTTTAGGTTTTGGTTGCATGTTGTTTGGTTTGAATGCTAAATCCGTTGGAGTGATTACAGTTGTCTGTGAGTTTTCTGTTGTCTGATATTTAATATTCCATATGTGTTGCCGTAGAAAAATAGTGTCAAGGATCAGTTGTTTTGGTTTTCTGCTTCAGTTATCAAGTCCCTTTCTTTTCATACTGGAAAAAAGAAGTCTATACAGTTCTTTGTATAGATTTTTGCACTGCTGTGTTTAAATGCGTGGGTTTATACAGATAACATGCAGCCCGTGCTGTCTCAAGTTGTATTTTCTCACACAAGTATCGCTTTGTTCTTTACCTTCTTCCTTCCTTCCTTCCATCCACCCACCCATTCCACCTTGCTTTCTCTTTGTGGCTTTCTTTCTATCTTGCTTTCTACCTTTTTTGCTTTGTTGCTGTCTTCCCTTCTTCTTATTATTCTAAGTAATTGAGTCTGCAATATTTTGTAAATGGCTTTTGATTCCCCATTGTTGAATTTTTCTTGAAGCTTTATTGAATTACAATGGATCACTATAATTTTCTTTCTTTCTATAGAATTTCTCCTTTGTATTTATTTACTTGTGTTTTATTTCTTGGTGCAGTTCTTTAACTAGACATTTATAGAAGTGGTCTCCTGATTCCCTCAAGTCTCTCAGACAGTTCTTAAGTAGCTAGCCAGATGAAGTTGTGTCTGGAGTGGAGTGGAGACATAAAATTAGTATTTAATTATACCCACTGTCTCTCTGATTAAAATAGGAACGCTCGGCTCGGGTGCTGTGATGCATTCACAGCAGGCTAATCTTTCAGGCATGCTCTGCTTATTGGTTAAACTTTACCCCAACCTCCTCGATTACAAAAATAATGTAGCCATCTTGTGGCTACATTTGGTCAAAAACAGCACTTCTGTATTACTTCTAATGCTTATGCAGGCCTCATTCGACTCAGTTAAGGTCAGTGTTCATGATTCAACAATAAGAAAGGGACTGGGCAAAAATGTATCCATGGGAGAGTTCTAAGGCGAAAGCCACTACTGACCAAAAAGGACACACATTTCTCGTCTCACATGAGTCAAAAAAAAATCTTGATTATTGGCAAGACTCATGGGCAAATATTCTGTGGAGTGATGAGACGAGGGGCGGTACGCTGGCGTAGTGGTTAGCACTGTCGCCTTGCACCTCCAGGGTTCGCGTTCGATTCCCGGCCAGGCTCGATTCCCGTCTCTGTGTGCATGCAGTTTGCATGTTCTCCCGGTGCGTGGTGGGTTTCCTCCCACAGTCCAAAGACATGCAGATTAGGCTAATTGGCATATTCCAAAATTGCCCTTAGTGTGTGAGTGTGTGTGTGTACCCTGCGATGGATTGGAACCCTGTCCAGGGTGTATCCCGCCTTGTGCCCTAAGACTACTGGTATAGGATTCGGGGGGCCTTTTTTCGAAGGCGTGTGTCCTGTTACGTCTGGCGCAAAACTCTTACAAAATTTCATAAAAGAACATCATACCAACAGTCATACATGGTGATTGTGGTAGAGTGTCTGGTTCTGGACGACTTGCCATAATTGATGCAACCATAAATTCTGCGCTCTACCAGAACAATCGTGAAGGAGAATGCTTGCCCATCAGTTTGTGACCACAAGTTCAAGCGCACTTGGGGTATGCAGCAGGACACTGATCCGAAATACACCAGCAAGTCCACCTCTGAATGGCCAAAAAAAAAAAGGAAGGTTTTGGAGTGGCCTAGGCAAAGTTCGGACTTAAATCCAATTGATGCTCAAAAAACGTCCAGTGTGACTGAATTAAAACAATTCTGCAAAGAAGAGTGGGCAAAAATTCACTGCCCACTCTTCTTTGTGTCTTCTTTGCCAGTTCTCACAAACACTAGATTTCAGTCGTTGCCGCCAAGGATAAAACAACCAGTTGTTTGGTTTGCATTTTGTATTTAATTGGGTTATCTATGTGTAATATTAAATTTTGTTGAATGATCTCAATCATTTAAGTATGACATATATATGCAAAAGATTCAAAGTCAGGAAGGGGCAAGTACTTTTTTACAGCACTGCACATATAGAACCATAAATTATAACATAGCGACTTAAGGCCAACTCCAAAAGAATGCCATTTGAGACATTTGTGATTTGGCAAGCAAAACTTTGCATTGTTACACATATTAGTTAACCTTCAAAGTCATTACTAGATATCCTACTGGTGGGATTTACCGAGGGAATCGATTTCTTTTTATAACAGCGACTCTGATAGTAGTTTTGCAAAGTTTTTATTAACAGACTCGTACACAGGGATTCATATGACAGACACTTCACATAAATTTAATAAAAAATAAACTGTAGTTTTAATAAGTCTTTTTGAGGAGCATTTTCTCTGTGTTTTTGTCTTATTAAATCCTCAAGACTGAATGTTATATTGTGGTATACTGTAAAAGAAATAAAACACTTTAGGACATGTGTCATCCTAGATCTGCATGCCCTGTCATGCTTTATTCTGCACTTAAGGTAGCACATTTTTGCAAGCCATTTACTTACAGATGTATTTTTCAAAAGATCTTATCAAGCCTTCTAAACCGGATTTTCAAGACACTATGTTCAATGAGGTTGGGAAAAGGCAGGTGAGACCGAAAATGCAATTAGTCAGAGACTGTGTGCACCTGATAAACATAATTTAAAGGTCATTTCCTTAACGGAAAAGGTAGGGCTTCAGCACAGAATTTGGAAAAATGATCGTGCTTTTCTGGCATTACCTGAGAAGGGCACTTTAAATGAAAGTGGTTATTAGTTAGTTAGCAAACACAGGTTCCTTATTAATAGTAGTCCTAGCAAGTGTACATTTACTGAACATTATCGAGTAACAAAGCAAAGAGTCAAGGGTAATTTTCTGTGTACATGTGCATAATTTCAGAGACGATGAAAGAAACAACATTTGTGATTTTCTCAATAGTAGGCAAATTCTTTATGATAAGGAACAGCAAGCAAACAAGTCGAATAAATGATTCCTCAGACCACTCCAGACCATTCTACTCCATATCCTGACCTCTTTAAATAATACATTAGCTGTACAACTGTACAACTAGCTCACTGGACACACCAACAATCTCTGCTTCTTCTTTCCTAGCTTTCTTTTCTTCATAATGTCTCCTTCAGGGGTGGGCCTTAAGGGCCTTCTGGATCATATCAGAGAAAATGAACAGCTACAGTACTTGCCACTTGGTCCGTTTCTGCTGTGAGCACAGGATAGGAAGCACACAGATGCTGTTTTTTTTTAGGTTTTTCTGAGATACAAGAGTGATGGTTTGAGGTTGTATTACAGTCAGTGATAAATAGCGGTCTGGTTTAGCTCAATGAAATGATGAATGCTCCTGATTATAAAACTGTATTGATTGGTTCAACAAAGTGATTGATGACAAAAGACAATGTTACATGGTTACGGTGTACTACATATGTACAGGGGTTAATTTCATTATTTTTTGTTTTTTTAGAAAACATTTGTGGTTAAAGCCCTGCCGTAATTGGAGCACACCCATAACAGCAGGGTCCATTTTAGTTATATAATAATAAAGATTAGTCCTTTTTATACACAATAGCTGAGAGTGTTGGACAATAAAGTAGTAAAACCAAAAATAAATAATGAATATTGAAGAAAGAGAAGTTTTAAGTTTTTTCGATTTGGCTCTGTACACCACCACATTATGGCATTAACCATTCAGGAATTATCCCATTTTCATAGACGCACATTCCCATTTTGAGGGGCTCATAAACAATGGAACTGACATAATTACAAACATAAGGATTGCAGTCAGTGACTACCTGAGATCTGAAAGACATGGACACAACCAAATGCTGAGTCTCCTTTCTCAAGATGTAATATATAATATGGTACAATATATTATTATTATTATTATTATTATTATTATTATTATTATACATGGTGTCCCAAAAATGTTTTAAACATCATTTAAAATATAACTGTCTAAGTAACTCTATGTTACATTAATTTTCAGGACATTCTCAAGAGGATAAATATATACATTTGTAATTATACAGTAACATCATTAAAATAAAATACTATAATAGATTTTAAAACATTTTGCTTGCTTTTTAAATAAGCTTGACTGCTCAATTCATAGCTGTATTGAAATCTGCAGTTTTGCTGCAAAATAACAAAACGAGATACTGTAACACAAATACACTGTCAGCAAATCTCAACTATAATGCTTGGAGTACATAATCTCCTCATAAGCTTTCACACACTGCTCTTCTTCTTCTTCTTCTTCTTCTTCTTCATCTTCTTTTTTTTGGTTCCAATTCAAATTACATTAAAATATCTACTACAGTAACAGATAACCAGATGACAGAAACAACAGTGTAATCTTTTGCATGACTCCTAAATATATATTTTAATATAAATGCACATGTGTTTCTGTTCTGGTCTTGGTGTTAAGCAAGCTTTAGCAACTGTACATTCAGAGGCAAGCACTTCAGACAAGAGCCGCCCCTTCTCACCATTTCCTCTAACAGACCTCTTCCGGTTTGTGTGACAGCTTCATGTAAACAATACGAGATTTATGGTGTAATTCTCAGGCAGCAGTGATCGTGTTTAATTTCCGGACAGCTGGGTTTCGATACACATTCAATTCATCATGTGGTACTATTAAAGCTTTTTAAAAGCGTAGAAATGGCATAGCATGGCAGGGCGAGACCAAGAAGTTAATCATCTTTGAGCAACGTGTTTCCTTGAACTGTTCAAATTGCCTAGTCATGGTCTTATCACTTTGACCTAAACATCCTGTTGATGTAAGGGTCTTAGTATGTTGTGCATGTGAATGACTTAAAATAATCAACAGGATCTCCACGTTGTCTCCACCCTCTCATTGATTATTTTTCTATATTGCCTCACTCTGAGGTTGCATTAATTACAAATATCTTTTACAAGCAAAAATATGGCACACTTTTACCTGCTGTGCATTTTACATTTGAAATGCTTTGCCTGTGTTATAAACATTTTACATATATGTTTAATCAATTCCGAAACCCCAGGCACTGGAACTCGAATTCTCACTTTTAACTTTATTATCATTATTATTATTATTTATTTGTATGTATACCCATTTAAATCCAACTCATCAAGTAATAATTGATCAAGTTTTTACAGCTCATCTCATCATGTTTTTCAGGAACCTTACCACCTGGAGAGCACAGCTTCCCTTTCCAGTTTCTCATTCCAGGTAAGATCAAGAGTCACACTGTTCCTGCTAATTAATTACATTAATTAAGCAGGATTTTTGCCAATTAGCCCTTAGAGCATGTGACACGACACACAATTTGAAACTGTAGGTAATGATTTAAGAATGATTTATTGCATCAGTCTAAGGTTATTCAGTAATGGTCTGTTAGTAGACCAGGTTCCGTTCCATTGCTCCCCGCTATGTCCTATTTAACAACTTGGAGTGTATTCGGAAGCTGATGAGTTTCACCGCCCTTTTAAAAAAGGGTGGGGTATTTTTAAATTGCTAAGTGTTTTGTACGAAGTTGGAAGATCAAACATGTGCTCTGGGTCTAAGAGACATGATAGAAAGGAGGGTGATTTGTTTGCAGAGCTTTTTCTTTAACAGCATGCTGGAACGGTTCTCATAAACTACTTCCTCGACCCACATCCATATTTCAACGACCACTGATAATGGTGTGTCCCTATTGCCATGGTCCTTTCAAAGCACTAAAGGATGTTGGGTTGTTTAAAACTCCCTGAAGCTAAATTAATGCGAATTCTGTCATTTTCTTGGGAGTCCAGTGAAGTTTGGAAAGGGGACAAAAACATCCATTTATTAATTCCGCATATCTGAGATCGCATTGTAAAATCAAAGCATAAAAAGATTTTGGGAGATTGGTTTTAAAACATGATATTCTGTGTGGTGTTCCACAGGGATCCCTACTCAGTCCTCTTTTGTTTTGCTTTCATGACATGCTGCCGCTTGGTCAAATCAGTAAAATAATTACGCTTTACACATCAAGCATTATTACTTGCATAAACTAAAACTTCCTTAAGTATACTGAAAACAAAACAGAAAACAAAGACCAAATGAGGAATTTTAGCTGCACAACTAAAACCTGCTGTAGGAAACGTGGGTGAATTCCTTCATTCTGTTATGTAAGACAGGAGCCAACTATATCATTTTAAAAAGCAGATAAATTCATTTGATTTCATCCATGTTTTTATTTCATAAACTCTGACAATTAATTACTTGGGCATTCAAGTCAAACCGGGACTTTTGATTGCACAGCATAACAAAATACAGTTATGCAAGTAAAAACATCCTTTATTCTTCTATAGAATCTCCAGCGTTTCACTAGTGCTTGGATAAGATCAACATTAAAAAAATGTTTTCTCAGTACGCCGGAGCCATGATCGGTCTGCCTACTTCATGTCTGATACTCTGGCCTCCCAGGAACTCCTTTAATGCCCCAAATATGTGGAGATGGCTTCTGAGCCACCTCAGCTCGGATCATCATTCACGGACATATTGGGGTACTTTAAAACGTTTGCATTCAAGTGTTTTTTTACAGCGGCTAAGAGTCTCATCACCGTACTGTGCTTGAAGACTTCTGTAAATATCAATCAATCACTTTTACGCTTTCATTCATGAGAAATTAATTCATGAGAAGTTCCAGTTTAACTTGAACACATGGCGTAAATATAGACATAGATAAAAATGGTACATTATTGCTAAAAATGTGACTTAAAGTGATCTAAGTGCGGATTCGTTATCAAATCCTGGTAAGGTTGGAGTTTGGAAAAGAAAGGTATTTTCGGAATTTTATTGTATCTCATTAAATATTTGATATTAAGTATTAAGACTTTCTTATAATTATTAGTATGTTTTTCGTGTGAAGAGCCTAATTGTGAAGTGTCTATTATATCATCATCAGTTGATAGTGAGTGTTTCACATTGTGGTGGGGTCTATAAAATGACGGACAAGACACGAATGTAAGCTGAAATTTCAGATCAGGAAGCTATGCAATACCCTTTTAGGCAACAGCCCAAACTATTCATTTAAATAATTTTTATTTAATCTTTCACATTATTTCCAGTAAATACTCACTAATATTGCCTATTGTACCTTTTAATATCAACACCAAATGTCTGTTTCTCTGCAAACCATTACTTTACATCCAGATGGCATGTATTGGCTAACACTTTTATGGCCAGCCAGTCACACAGACATTGATCAATTGATTTCCTGTTGACGTTGAAGGTATAGTTTGTTTTATGCGTGTGTTTAAGAAAGGTTATGTGTCAGTAATCCTGTAAATCTTATCATGCATGTGACCTTTGTTTTGCTGATAGTAAATTCGTACATTTGGAATTATGAGTTAACAGTAAGTCATTTCCTTTTATTATTCTTAAAATAAAGGATATAAAGTTTCATCAGCTCCTTACCAAGCCCTTTTAACTCGATTTGAGTGTAACAATAAATCTGATTTTGTACAGATGATCGATGTCATGTTGTGCCCTCTGCTGTCAGAATGTTGGTAATATTTTCTTATAGTGTTTTTTATTTAGAATTAATTGATAAACTTTGAGTTTGAGAACATCTATTTTAACTGTTAAAAGTGTTTACCCATTTGTTGAAATGGGTAAACTGTTACAATAGTTTACCCATTTCAACTCTCATTCTCTGTTTGCATTTTGTCCTCAATGGAAATTTTTTTTCTAGCTTTGAATTAGCTAATGTACGATATATGGTAAACTAGCATAATGGAACCAAGAACATTGTAATGATTGTCATTGATGAAGAACATTGATAAAGATGTCAACATTACAATATTGTTGAAAATAAAGAAAAAGGAGAAGAACGAGATAACTTATTTTCCGTCTTCTGACAATCTTCCAGAAATCTGGCTGATGCAACTGTCTGCTCAGTGCTGTGTTGTGCCTCGTGGACCGTCCCAAATAATTAATAGGGGTGAATGTGTTCAACTAACTGTCTGTTTAATATTAACGGATGTTTCAAGCATGCAATTTTAAAGGATTCACACATCAATTCAAAAACAAGAAGAGTATAATAACCTAATGTGATTATTAAAAAGTGTTAGAGTTACGTACATTCATATTTGTAAATGCTACAGTATCAGTACGACACCAATGGCCTAATCGCCACTCATGGAATCACTGTAAATCTCTCACTAACTGTATTGTTGTCTGATCCCTGGATGTTGACAGAGCTAGCCATAAACCCGTCAGACAGTATCAGAGAGCAGGGTTTGGCCAGAGTGAAGGCTTGATGGTGATTCTGGCTGACGGGCCTCTCTATGTCGAGCTCATTATCAGCACTTAGGTTACAGTTCCAACAATAGCGCTTTCTATAGGGTTTGCTCTGGGCATCAGGGCATTTCAGAGAAAAAGGCAAAATTCGACTGCTTTACATTTTATTTGCATCGCTTTTCTTCCTTTTTTGAGTGCAAGTGTATTAAATTATTATTGATATTACATTATTATTAGTCACAATGTCTTTTAGTAATTAAAGTTGATCATTTGGCAGAAGTTGCTTGATATAAATTGATCTGAAGAACATTTGATTCATTTAGAGTGTTTCCCCAATTTTTTCCCTCTCTCTCTCTCTCTTCCTCTCTCTCTCGCTTACTTTCTATCATTAGCATACACGTTACAGCGTAGCCAAAGTGTAATAGAATTTAATTAAAAACAACAAATCATTTATTGACAGACTATTGGATGCTGCTAAAAATTGTTACAATAGAAGTGCACCATCATACTCTTCCGGTTTCCTCCGTTCTCCGGTTTCCTCCCACAGTCCAAAAACATGCACATTAGGCTAATTAGCGCGTAGTTTGTGAATGTGCATGCGTATATTGATCTTTCAAGGTCGTACAATGGTCAACATTGGCCTCCAGTGGTCACCATTGGTCCCTAGTTGGATTACAGAGGTTTCTAGATGGATGGATACTACTTTCTAGTTACATACCTGTCAGGTTCTCAATGTGTCTGTCATGATGTCACAAATTTTCTATCATGTGCTCGCCAGGTGCAATGAGATCGAACCAAGTTATTACTATGTCTGAACAGATCCCACCACGGACTTACTAGGTGCTTATCACGCGCTTGCTATGTGGTCCTACTTTATGCATCCGGCAGGTTGAATATAAATACCATGACACGCACAGTGCTTTATATCACAAAGTGATGGTGTGAGGAATTGGATTGTAGTTCATACTAAATTCTCGGACACAGACGTAGAC
The DNA here is from genome assembly GCA_030014305.1 of Clarias laeviceps. NCBI lineage: Eukaryota > Metazoa > Chordata > Actinopteri > Siluriformes > Clariidae > Clarias > Clarias laeviceps. Next base: position 21,511,323 of record JAQMYJ010000011.1, on the reverse strand, counting down.
ACCCTGACAACCTGCTGCATATGAGCCATAAAAGTTTTAAGCGCCCGATGAATGTATTGTGAACTTAATGAAGTCTTCTAAACCTCGGCATAGCCCTACCATTGTCATAGCATATGCCTGAAAATGTCACAGTGAGAATTTCATTGACGGAGCTACAATGCAATGACATCTCAATGACAACTGAGAACAGGCAGAACACTATCCAGTCTTTCCCCTCTGTGCCAGGCTTGTAGCACATCAGTGGAGTCCCTAAGAGGTTTTAGTTACACCATCAATGCTTCTTATTGAGTTCTTCCTGTGTGTTGCTTTAACCACATCCTCACCCACTCCACGTCAAGGGTGCCAATACTACGTCCCTCACCGGTTGTGTGAATGCTTACTGCAGTCACATGATTTTTTGCGAATGTAGTGGGGACATGGCTCAGTGTGACACAGGGTAACAAGAAATGTCATACAAGCTACAGTGTATGTAAATGTTCAAAAAGATCATAGCTTGTTTATTTGTTTGGACATTTGATGAGAATTTGACAGATGTTTACAACGTCTGTCTTCATTTCCGAGAATTTGCTATGTTAGAATGTTAAAACTATTTTGAGTATTTGGTGTGACTAAAATGAAACAACCCGAGTATTCGAGGATGTTCTACCGAAAGAACAAAAGACTATTTTAGGACCAATCTGGATAGCAAGCCATGTTATTTGTTTGTGTGTTTGTTTGTTTCTTCATTAATGTATTTTCATGCATATTGGCACAAAATGCTTTTTGATTTAATGGCCAGCCATGCACTTATCTATCTTTCTATCTTTAATCTCTTTACTCCCCCCCTCAAAAAAAAAAAATCTGGATTAAATATGGATTTCCCTGACCATTTCAGTTGAATCTTTGTGCTCTGTGCTTTTTTTTTTCTTTATCTCCTTGTTTGTCTCTGTCATCCGCTTCCATTATTAGCTCCCCTAAATGAGCCCCTGCTAGTCACTGTCCTACCCTCGTGGAGGATAAAGCTCTTAAATCACATGGACAGTGCTATGTAGAGCTCTGGGTAATTAGCCCTAATCTGGCCTTAGTCTTCTCCAACCACCATTAAAAATTTTTATTCATTAAATGAATAATTCAGAAAATGGCAGTTTTATGTATTAAGTAACCATGGTTAGTGCCTTCAGTGGAGAAAGCGATTTCGTTTTTTTTTTTTTTTTTTCAATTTGATTTGGTGTTTGTTTTTTATGACTGCTGTCCAAACTAACCAACTGTCCCCTTCTCAGCACACGCTCCCACTTCTTTTGAGGGCCCGTTTGGCAAGGTCGTGTACAGAATAAGGGCTGTAATCGACACGCCACGTTTCTCTAAGGACTACAAGTCTCAGAGACCCTTCTACTTACTCAAAGTCTTGAACCTCAATGAGTTGCCTGATATAGAGGTGAGAAGTCTTATCACATCTTATTATTATTAATAGTTTGTAGGCCAGTCACCTCCCTGATCTATACACTAGGTGCATTTACATAAATTAAATGTCTATATTCAATGTCTTGCACAAGTCCTCACCCCCTTATCTCTTTAACCTTCTTTTAATTTTTTGTGCCATAATCTGGAACTATAATTGGATTAACAGGGATAATACAGTATGTCAGTCTTTATGATACAGCCTATATATACTGTATTGAAGTGGGTAAGAAAATCAATATAATTTGCAACGCTTAAATTAATTCTCATGCAATCAGTTGCAATCGGAAGTTACATAATTCATCCTGATGTGATCACACTACAAATACACAGTTCCAGTAGAAAGTTTTGACAAAATATCAATCAAGCTGTTCTTATTAAACAGTTCCCAATTTTCGAACGTCCTGCAAAGCACCACTGCATCCATTATTTTATGCTGAGTTTGCAGTGAAGAATCCTCTTCCTGCAGGTATGGGAATAGTTTTTTAACAGCTCCACTTGTCGTGCTAGAGAAATTGAACAAGACGGCTAATACGAACCTTATAATGGGAAGCTTATAAGCCTGCGAAGGTGATTTTGTCCTTCATACAATCAAATTTAAATTCAAATTTTATTTTATCAGAAACACAACCATACACAGTATGGAATGCGCTGAAATGCTTATACGACTGCCCGTGACATAAAAAGAAATATTTCACAACGATTAAGTAAATTGCACTAGAGCATCCAATTATGCTAAAAATAGAATTTTTCAATAAACGTAAAATAAGAATAACACTTATAAAATGAATAAAAATACATGAAATGTAATATTTTGTAATATGTACAAAAGTTACAAAAAGAATCTGCAACTTGGCGAGTAATGTGCTACATCCTGACTCTGATGTGTAAGCAAGGGTGTGTGTTTTTCGTGTGAAGGAACAGAAAATCTTTGCATACATCATCTCCACATGAAGTATCCTGAGGCCTTAACTAACCACTACAACAAACCTAAAGGGGGTGAATACTTATGCAAGCCTATAGTTGGTGGCTATACATTGTCAAAGCCAAGCAAGAAATAATGCTTTGTTTCATTTGACTTTTATTACTTAAAAATGATTTCTTTTGCCAGCAACAAAGCTGCGCTGTGACAAGTAAGAAGTTCACCTACTTCCTGGTGAAGACGGGGACCCTCGTGCTGAGAGCTCACAGTGACCTGAGGGGATACACACCAGGCCAAATTATCAAACTCTCCACAGAGATCCACAACAAGTCAGGAAAAGACACAGGCTATATCCTGGCCAGTCTCATACAGGTCGGCAAGCGTGCTGTCTGATATTTCACTTTCGTTTCATTTTAACTATGTAAAGGACCTCTTTGAGACACTTCTCCGCGTAGATTGTTTTCAAGCTCATTTTCATTTATCTTTGTTTATGGCCTCTTGCAGAAAGTGACGTATAAGATGAAGCGGCCGCTGTTTGATTTGCGGACCATAGCGGAGGTCGAGGGGGCAGGAGTCAAAGCGGGGAAGCATGCAGAGTGGAAGGAGCAGATCATTGTTCCTCCTCTTCCTCAGTCTGCCCTGGCTGGCTGCAGCCTCATAGATATTGAGTACTTTATCCAGGTAGGTCCAAGTCATTCATCACACCTCAAATGTATTGCAGGGAAAAGTAATACAGACAACTTTTTTGGCAAAGTACACACTGGTCCTTCTGATTTGTGTGACCATCAAATGTTCAAAGCAACCATAAATATATTTCACTGAAAATGTAAATTTTAGCTATTTTACCTTGGCTTGGTTTTTAGGGGCACTGGTGGCTCAGTGGTAGGTGTTTCGCCTGCCATGCGGAAGGCCCGAGTTCGATTCCTAGCCAGTGCCCAAACCCCAGCCACTGGATGCAGTGCCGGTCCCTAGCCCGGATAAAATGGGAGGGTTGCGTCAGGAAGGGCATCCGGCGTAAAATCTGTGCCAAGTTGTAGTGCGGATTGGGTATTCCGCTGTGGCGACCCCTTGCCGGGAGCAGCCGAAAGACCAACAACAACCTTGGCTTGGTTTTTACAGAGATCTACAGGATATACGGAGAAAAGCCTCTTTCGAGGGCAAAATAGTCGAATTTTGCATGTTTGCAGTAGTGAATATACAAACTGGGAGTTTTCTACCTAAAAGTGCAAATAAAGGCAGATATGCAAATACTAGGAGCATTCAAGTCAAACTGGGACTTTTGATTGTGCAACACAGCTGTGAGAGTTACCTTAAATAAAGCTACCTTTATTTCCCTGTATAAACCCCTGCTCTACTATTGCACTCATCCCAGGGTTCCTGTAAATGTCAATTGGTTTTATGCCTTTATTTATGAGAAATTTCCCGGTTTGACTTGAACACTTCTCGTATATTTAAATAGCACCCAGAGTATGGTTTATTGCAGCTGGAAAGTCAGGAACGCACATACAAATGCGCCATGAATCCATCTGGAAATCCAACATATTGCTCAAACTGCTGAACTCCTAACCAATGAACATGACAACTCACTTGTTTTTAATTCTTGCAATCTGAAAGGTTTCACTAAAATCTCCTGAGACAGTGGTCACTCTGCCCATCTACATCGGAAACATCCCAGTCAACTTAACCCCCACAAGACCGACTCTACCAAGCCCGCTCCAGCACGGAGCCGGGCTTCCCACTATGCCGAGCCACAGCCCCGGACCAGTGGTGCCAAGCGCGCCCCCAGCTGAGGACGACGAGGAAGAGGTGCAGGGTGCAGGAGGATTAAGCAGCGAGGAAATTCCCACCAAGAGCCACTCACAGCAGGACCACTCAGGCCAGTCCATTGCCATGTCTCCTGGGGCATTCAGTCACGCTCCGGCCCAAGCGCTTCCTCAGGGTCAACAAGGCCAGTCAACCGAGAGTTCTGCGCCTCTTTTCTGTGTCTCCACAGGGGCCACCATTCCCTTTTTCACTGACAGTAATGCCACGCCCGTGCCCACTACCTGCCCTCTCATTTTGCCTCCAGAGTACAGCAGCTGGGAATATCCGCATGGTGAGTGACAAAATTCTGTTGACCTGATTTACATAGTGAAGAAATAAATAAGACGTAATCGCTCATGCATGGAGGATGTAACCATAACTTGTCTAAACTAAGGATAAAGACTCCTTTCCTACAGAAACTTTACTGGAAATACTTTCAGAGCTGCTGTTATAGAAATTCAAGCAATGGTAATACAAGTGTTGACATTGGCTGCATTTACATGAAAAATATTTCTTCAAACTGATTACGATTAGAGATTCCGCCTTAACTATTTACATGGATGCTGATCCAATAAGCTGTGTGGTTCCATGCACAAAGCATTGAATAAGAATATAACTTTTTTTCTGACATGCCCAAAGGGGTTTTGCTCACTATTAAGCAATTAATCTGGTGGAAATATAACATTCTCCTTACATTGAGGTTAGGTTAGGCTTCTAATAGGTAGCTCAGTGGTTAAGCCATTTGACTAGTAATCAACCAGGTTCAAACCCCACCACTATGAAGTTGCCACTGTGGGCCCTTGAGCAATGCCCTTAACCCTCAACTGCTCAGATAAAGAGTATAAAGAGATAAAAATGTAAGTCGTTCTGGATAAGAGCGTCAGCCAAATGCTGTAATGTAAATGTATATGATTGGTATACATGTGAAATGGTGGGTCAATCAGTGCTTTTTCCTTTGACCCAGAGGATTATAGTCTAAAATAAAAACTGCTGGAAGGAAGCTGTTCTCATGGAGGTTACCAGTCAGAAACGGAAGCAAAATTTCCTTCCTGCAAACATGTCAAGTCCCCGAATGTTACCCTCAAGTGGGGCAAACATGTACAGAAAGAATACATTTATTCCACCAAGAGAGAAACGATCAGATCGAGTGTTTAAATGCCAACATTCACCTCTTGAACAGATTATTAATGCTGTTAAGTTTTCCTGGTGCATTTTCATTTGGATTGGGCTATTGTTCTGATTATTATTGGGATATTAGGGTGCATGTAAACCTTTTACAAAATTTTCCTCAATAGCAAGAGTTCAAGCTGAAATGTAACACTGTACTGTGCTGTCACTGATATTTATTCATAGCTATATTTATATTTGTTGATATTAAGCCTGTTTGCCTTTAATGTTGACATGCATCTCAGGCTAATTATGACCTAGGCCAATTAGACGGGTACTTTATCCAGTTGGAATCAGCCAATAAAATCTTAGAAATTACATTACCAAACCTCTTCTGGGAAATCTACTGCTGAAATAGTACTTAAGATAAACATGCATGTCAAAGAAATCCGGATATGTGATCTCCAGAGTAGTTCCTATTGATTTGTCTAATCCTAAAGATGTTCCACCAACCGTCCAAATTAACGAACGTCCTCGAGTAAAGAGTTGATGCAAAACGGCTTTAAAATTAGACTGCACATTTAGTCGTTAGACATTTCTGGATTTTCTCAAAGTGAGTTATACTTTTTTTTTTTCTTCCCTGTCTTTCCCAGAACCACCTCCCACATATGAAGAAAGCTGCAGCAGTACCAACTCAAGCTTCAACACCAGCATGACGTAGATGACTACTGAAAATGGAAAATGCCTGTCAGTAAATCTGCAACTTCCCCTGCTGGACACTCCAGGCATTTACCATCCTCCCCAAAAATGACCAAACGTATTCAAAGGGATCTTTTCACCTGATTTATAGAAACAATTTTCCTGCGCTCCTTGGTGTGGAGAAAGGTAATCATGGTAGCACTCCTGAACTATAAAGCTGCATCTGTGATGCAGTGACAAACGATATACACAGTTTTGCTATGTGAGTCTGCTTCTGTGTCCTGAAAACACAGGCTGAGTCAAATCAGAGCTAGTTTGGAAAGAACTGCGGTCACTCTGACGTTGATCTGTGAATATTTCCTCAGGCCTTTGCAGTGTCAGACTGCGGCTGGAATGTCATTCAAGGAGGACTGATAAGATTTTTATCAGCACAGTTAAGAGAATTTTGTGTGGTCACTGATTTTATTTTTTTTCCTTTCTTTTTTTCGCTTATATATATATACATATATATATATATATATATATGTATGTATGTAGCTTGTTATTATTGGTATTGAAGGGATTTGACTCTTGTTCTTCTAGCTCGTATTCCATTTAAACCCAGCTTCAGAGGTGCCAACATTTATGAGTTAACCGTGATCACAGCCATCACTAAAAGTTCCTTATGTGATTTATTTATGCAAAAAACGTAAAAAGAAACGTGTATTCCCAAACATGGATATAATTGATGTTACTTCACCAAGGGGCATCATCTGCTTTTCTAGTAGGCAGATATCATTCCTAACTTGTATGAAAAAATCATCAGAAAAAATTGTATAACTTTGCACACAGTGTAAGTTCTGAAAGCTCTAGCTTGGCGTTTGAGCAACATCTTTCACGGAGTTCGGAATTGCACGAACACAAAAATATTCCTCATGCACGGAGCGGTGAAAGGAGTGTGCAGAGAAACTGTTGCGCAATAGAGCAGTTCACTTCTGCAAGCACTGAGCACTGAGAGCACTAAGCACTATGCGCCTCCTTTGCCACTGTTTAATAGCAATTTGATATTACTATTGTCATCATTATTAATAATTAATATTGATATTATTATTATTATTATTATGGCTATGTCATGGTGTTCACCCATGTTGAAGTTATTTTTAAGACAGTTTCCTGAAAAATATGATTCAAGACCTTTGCCATTTCTGATCTCTTGCAATGGAAATTGAAGAGCCACGTGAAAGCCATTTTCAAATAATGCTGTGATAATAGAGAATACACTAAAGGGGAAAGGACATACAGAGTGTGTGAAAGATACACATTTGCTATTGATATTGCAGTACCTTGAGCCAATTGAAATCTAGAAAACCAGGTGCTTATCACAGAAAAATATCCAGGTGTTTTGGTGGTAAAGCTTGTCAGGCTTCTCTTGTTTGCAATGTTGGCACCTCTGCTGTCTATTGACTACATGCAGAATTTGCGTCTTAATAATTTCACGAAGACATTTTTTACCCCTTAGATGTTATTATGATCGGATTATGATTATTACATTATTATGAATGTTATTATGATCGGATATATTTGATTATGCGATATGTAATGAATTTTAAACATTTTCAACTGTAATTTAATTGAATGAAAATATCACTGGACAATAACTAAATAGATTGAAAACATAATTTCTTTTCAATTACTTTATAATATCCTAATATTAAAAAAAGAAATCATAAAATCCCCTCGCCTTTTATAGGTCAGGTGAGTTCCTGCATGTATTCCTAAATTAAGTAAGTGTCTGGCTGCAGGACAGGAAATGTTTTATCTGTTTTAATTTAAAATGAACCCAGGATATATCGGAAATTTTGATTTGTCCGATTTAATTTTAATGCAGTAATCCACAATTGATGGAGTTTTAAAATGAATTCCCAGTTGAGGCCTTATCCTGCGAGTGCTGTGTAAACCCCTGATGTTGTTTCTCCAGTATTGTAAACGTCATATTAATCCTTCGGACCCTTAAACTGTTTTTCTTTGTTACATTGAAGCACAAAACGGCACTTTTTAAAAATAGAATTCGACTGTGTTTCTGTTTGTGTGTGTGTGTATGTGCATGTGTCATTCCTCAACTCCTGAATTTACTTTACTGTGATTTTCTGTCATACATAGCAACAGTTTTCTTTCAGATATACAGTCAAGAGTGTTAACCATTTCTACACCGTTCCATTTTTGGATCATCCAAAAGAGATTGCATGAACGACTGTCCATCTGTTCGTCTGATATATTTTCTCTGTGGATCATTTTCAGTACTGTGAGAAAAAAATGAATGGCATTTAGGGTAATGTTTATGTTTTAAATGAAACTTTGTTAATTGATCATCTTTCTAAGCGAATCACTGTGTTAGAATGCAGCGTCTACTCAGATTATATTCAAATAAAGAACTATGATTTAATTATGGAATTAAATACAATGGTTGGTGAAAAAAAAACGCAATGAGAAAGAGATAATATATAGGAAAAGTTTAATAGTTTTTAATATTTATAAATAAGGAACTAAGTTCTAGAGACCAGTATGTTTCTATTTCATGTATTAAATGCATCACTGTATGTTTTTCAAAATTCTAAGAAGTGAAGGTCACGTAAAAAGGTTGTTGATTTGTAGCCAATCAAAATGGTGCTCTCTAAGCTCCACTATGCTAGAAGATCAGAAAATTCTTCCATGATCATGCTCAGCTCTACATTGCCTGATGTAGCAAACTAGACAAAATGTCATCCAACTCCATATTATTCATAAAACCCTGTTTTGTTTAGTTTTTTTCTTGCGCAATCTACAACACATGCCTTAAATCTAGAGCTAGTAACTGTGGCAAATAAAGAAATATGTCAGTATCCATTGTTTCAATGAGAAATAAAATACAGTGAGATTGTGCTGTAATAGGAAAAGGATAATAATAAAAGAAAAAGAAAAAAAATAGCCACACATGAAGTGGAGGTACTGTTACCACCCTGAAGTGGATTATTTTCATTTTCAAAAAACAAAACACCCTGGAGGTCATTTATTCCTATCAACTTTCCTTTTTTTTTTTTCTTCATATCAGTTATATATTTTTTTATTATGGGAGATGCTATTTGCACCCAGGTGTCCATATAGGCAATAATGCCAGCTGCACCCAGAGTGGAATAGCCCATGTGTGTATATAATAACCCTATGTTGTCAAGTCCAGCTTAAAGTTGACACTAGAGACTCCTTCTGAAAATGGTTAAATTAACATCTTCAGTAAGACACATGCCATTCAAGTCCTTGAAAATTAGCTATACCAATATACCATAAACTTTGCAGCTAAACAGTCAGTGTCTTAGACATTGAAAACCAATTAAAAACTCCAGACCAATCAGTCTTCAGAATCCAACAGCACTGTGGTATAATATCAAATATTGTCTTTCACAATGAAATCCTCTATGTGTTGACTGAATACATCCTGGTTCTTTACAGTATATACACTTAAAAGTTGTTCCTGTCTTAAAATGCCTTGTCCCTCCTGGCATTAATTTCCCATCACCAAAGGTTCAACAGCTTTATATTTGTCATGTTTTTCTTTTCTTCTTCTTCTTCTGTTGACATGGTCTCTAGTTTTGTATTTTTCTATCGGTATGTATAACGATGTGTGTATTGCGATTTTTGCGAGCAGTGTTGTCATCTGATCGTTGTTAGCAGGCTTTGGAATACAATAGAACCACTGTGGAAATATTTGAATCCAAATTAGTTCTGTTTATTAGTACATTGTACTAATAAAAACTCATTAGTCTCTATCGCTTTACAATTTATTGTGTCATGAGTCTTTATTTTGTGGTTGTAATAAGGATGTGTTAAAGCTGTATATCGTTTTTGCTTAGCAAATCAAGCAAGCAAGAAAACACCAAAGGTTTGATAACTTATAAAATCATAAAATCCCATGATTTCGATGCCTGGAAAGCTACATGATTATGGTTAAAAGTTGTAAATGTAAATTATGTTTCAACCCTAGCTAGCATCTTTAGTTTCACTTGTAATGTACTATAATATGGTTATAATTTATTGCAATAGTAGGTTTAAATTGCATCAACTTAAAAGTTTCACTTTTTTGCATCGACCATCACATTAATTGAAATTTTCATCAGTTAACTTGGACAAAACATGTGTGCATTATCTTATGTAATAACTACAACTGAAGTTTGGGAGTGAATCCTGAAACATCAGGAACATGAGTTGGGAAGAGGTGACCAGAGATGGATGGCAACTGAGTACATTATCATTGTATCACTGTCTATAAAGTACTCATCACTGCACTTAATTACATATTTCCGGCATCTGCACTTTAATTTTATCAGTGCTTACTTTTAATTTTTCTCCACTACTTATTTTCATCCTATATCAAAGATTTGTACTTTCTACTCTACTATATTTCTTTATGGCATTGCATTACCTACTCAGAGTGCTGTGTAGTATTTGAGGCTCAAGCAGAATTGTAAAAGGAGAACTTCTACTTTTACTTAAGCAGTATTTACCGAGGATATCTACTTTTATTCAGGTACAGGATTTGTGTACCTCTGGTGGTGGATTAGCAGTTAAGGCTCTTAATTATAAACCAGAAAGTTGGGGATCAAACTCCAATGCTTCAGAGTTGCTCCCTAAGTTCCTTCGCCCTATCTGCTCCAGGGATGCTGTATCATGCCTGACCCTTATTCCTAACAAGTTTGTATTTGTGCAAAAAGAATTTCAAAGTGCTGTAATAAGTTACTGTACCAACCATTATACAGTTCTCACCAAGTAATCTGATTTAGCAAGAAGCATTCCACAAGTGTTGATAATAGACAGTCCAGCACTGGGATGACTATATTTATCATTTACCACCTAGGATTACTACGGTTGTTAATTACACTAACTAATCAGTCTGAAATTTTTACATTCAAAAAGATTTTCTCTAAGATGATTTGTGTAGTGCAGCTGGTTTTGACATGCAGAACAAGGATCTTGCAAAAGGGTTACAGCATCAAGTTGTGTCACACCTCTGGGAAGAATTTAAACAGAGCAACATGCCAAGTATAAGCTTTTGCAATGGTCAGTAAGGAGTAAAGTCTAAAAAAATCAGTTTGAACCTACTTGTCCTCCAGGAAACTACGATGTTTTTATTAAAAATTACTAAGATTTAAAATGTGGTTAAAATCTCTGATATACAGGTTACTGATTTGTCCACACAAATAAATCTTCTGTAATTTGTACAAACAACACTGTTGCAAAATTCCGATAAATAACATTAATTAGATAGAAGTCAGACACATTTGACAACCAGTGAAAGACTTGGTCTGAAGTCACTCCAGTCTATTTCTAGATTCAATAAATTATGTATAGCTAATAGTGTCACATTGAAATCTTCATTAATTCATGTGTTAATTAGAGGGGAGGCATTTTTTTCTGACTGAAACCAGCAATGCAATTTCAATCAGTAGGGTTAGTGCTATTTAAGGTATTGTATTATTAAGTATTAATAGACCCAGTATCTTTCATTTCATTTCATCATGTGTTTATTGCATGTGCATGTCATAATGCTGGAGTTGTACACTAATAATCATATCATCTAAAGTTTCAGAAAGAAAAATTAAAACACTTTTGCATTTCTTCAAATGCTTTGTCTCATAACTTTTTAAAGCATTAAGCTATTTTCCCCTCGAAAGAATTGCCAGTGATGTGACTTTTTTAAAAGTTTTTAAGCATGCACTATCAAGTTTATTTAAAAAGAACATAGAGACATCTTTTGTGATTCTCCTGGAAGTGATATGTCTCTCCAGCTTTTTATCACGGCTGCTTGTTATACGAGTTGCATAGCAGTGCGTTCTTCTCATCACTGGTGTGTGTACGGCCTGATCACGTTGTACTAACGTATGACTAACAAGAACTCAGAAATTTCATCCTGCTTCAAGTACTGTAATGTAAATGATTATCATAATTTAATAAATACTACCTTCTGGTATATCTTTTTAGCATGCATTATGTACTTTCCCCTGAAAACAGACATTACTAGTGCTTGTTTATAGGATAAAATGGTTATTGGAAATGATTGAATGTGTGGATTTATTAATTTGTAAGTTTACCAAGGATAAATCATATACACCTACTTCATTGTTTTAAATTAAGTTTGTAATTTATTATGACCATTATGAACAATCTATGAGTATATCGGTAGAAGGATGCTGAGGTTGGAACTGCCAGGCAGGAGATCTAGAGGAAGACCAAAGAGGAGATTTATGGA
>JAQMYJ010000011.1:21472139-21498999 GCA_030014305.1 Clarias laeviceps | reverse complement strand
GCTGGATCGCTTAAAGGAATCTTCATCTTTTTTAGATCTGTAAGTCTTAAATGTCCAGTGACAATGAACAGGAGAGAGGCGCATCAGAGATGATAGTCAGGAAACACTTAAGAGATTGCTATAACATAATGGCTGGACAACAAGAAAGGTCCTTTGGCATCTTCCATCCATGGAATAGAGCCTCAGAATATCTGCCCAAGATGGTTACCAAAAGACAAGCGCCATGTTACTGCATCTATACCTGTTGTTGTAACTGAGTTTAATAAAAACATGGGCGGAGTGGACCACATGATCAGCCTCTACCCAATGTCAAGCCGCACAAGGAAATGGACTGTCCGCACCATCCTACAGTATGTTGCTTTGATCTGGCTGCCACAAATAGTTGGATCCAGTACAGATCAGACTGGCAAAGACCAGACATTTTGTATACATATGTATCTTATTAGGGCCCAAGCACTATGACATCAACACTATTTCATCATAGTGTGTAAAGGGCCCTATGGTTTTCCTAGGAATTATTTTTTTTCACCATTTTGGGCTTATTGGGGGTATCAACATGTTCAAAAACTTATAAAAATTGGCAGACATTGAAATCTGCTGCCATTAGGATGGCAGAAAGTCTGGGCCCCGGGCGTGGCTCGGGATCCTCACACGAGATTTTGGTGCATAGCTCATACACACTTGCACGAATGACAGCTCATTGAGCTAAACAAATTTCACATTGCATGTCATGGGCTCAACTCAACAGGAAGTAAGTTATTTTGTCTGCCAAAACACACCCGAAGGAATTCAATACACTCTTCCTAGGGAATTATGCAATGGACACATGAACCGGGCCTATGTGATCTAAAGACACTGAGGATGCAAATTTTTGATATCTCAAACTGGTCAGCTGTGCTGATGCCTTAATCAAACACCAAAAAGTGGTAAAGAACCTTCTGTGGAACATCATACTGAGTGACATTACATTCAGTGACATCACATTGAGTGACATCGTAGCTTTGCCTGGGTGGTGATGGCGCAGGGTGCTTGGGCCCGTTCATTGTTGCTTCCAACTATATTACTTATTATATTATATTATATTATAATTATATAACTATATTATATATTACTAAATAGAACTAAAATTCATTGTACTTCTATCGACAAAGAAAGACCCAGTGTCCATTACAAGGGACATGTTATAACTAATAAATGACAGTTTTGAAAAAAAAAAAATCTGTGAGACATGTTTCTGACATCTCACAGACTTAGGCTATATTAAAAAAAATTTAATATGAAAACTTTTTTCTTTCGGGTCTCAGGAGGATATGGTATGGCCATCAATGTCCCCTGACCTGAACCGTATAGAGCAGGTCTGGGACCAAGTGAAGCAGAGACTGGATGATTGTACCCCATACGTGGAACGTATTGCCTCAGAACAACATCATGAGGTTAGCGAGGAGCATGAGACGTCATTGCGGCAAATGATGGAAACACCCGCTACTGACATCAATTTTTGTTATTTGGGGGTATCCCTGTTATTGTCTAAATTTCTGGGGTAATAAATATTAAACTAATGAAAATGGTGTTTCTTCTCCATACATTATAAGTAATATCAAAGGGAACTTAATTCAAGTTCAGAGCAAATAGGAAAAGCACTCTTGTAAATAACAATATCCCTAACTTATTGTGAGAAGTGTATATAGTCGCAGCATACAATCCGAACCGCACACAATTTCACAGGTTTTACACCGGATGCCCGTCCTGATGCAACCCTCCCATTTTATCCAGGCTTGGGTTTGGGCAGGAATTGAACCCAGGCCTACCACACAGCAGGTGAGAAAGCTACCACTGAGCAATTAAACTTAGTCACCAGTCTTAGCAAATGATGGTTTAAATTTAATCGGCCTCTACGTTATGGGCCCAGCACACTTCCACTACGCCACTCTACCACCCCACATAGGACTAGAGCCCACAGTCCCTGACTTCCCTGACAGGAAGCCTATGCTTTATCCATTAGGCCACTGGGGCCTACCTTACGTCATACGACTTTATATATAACAGTTAAATACACTAATAACAAAACTAAATTGTGTAATTAACTAATTAGAAAAGACTAGAAGTAAACTTTGGTTATAGTAATATCTTTATTCTTTAAAACTGTGTTCTAGCAGCTGCACTGATAGCTGTTTAGCACGCTACGCGCTAAAACTCCATTGCGAAGGTGGCGCTCTGCGTATTTCGTTTGCGACGCGCCATAATCTCACAGAAGAAGACAAATCCCCTCATTCCTACGGAGGGACAAAACGCTATAAAGCATGCTACAGATTTGGACAGGATTACGTGGAAACGCGGGATTACAAACTCCTTAAATGTAAGGCAATCTGTTTAACAACAGTTCTTCTTCTCGTTTGCGAATGCAACAATATGCTTCATGAGCAGGCCATTAAAATGCAGCTGTTTAGGGAAAAAACTGAGCTCGCAGTCATACAAACGGATCTGTTCGAATGCGCATTTCGTACGCATTAATGAACAGCTTTACGTCTCGTGTCATTGTGATATTTTTTCCCGGTTGGATTCCTTCTTTTACGTCTTTGAAACAAGTCAAACATTTTCTTTTGTTTTACTGCTAGCTGTGGGTAGTATAGTTGAATAGTAAAGTGCGGTTTTTGTTCTTTTTGGGGGGAAATAATACACTTTGCCCAGGAATCTGTAAAATATCCACTATACAATGATTGTCTATGAAGATGCTTACTATATGCTCGTTCTGGGGCACGGCGTAATCCGGCTTCTGGTGCTACATTATTGCCATAACAACACTATTTGTTTGTTGTTTGATTATAAAATTAACTCAGTGGAGTTTAAATTAGTATTCTTAAAATGTCATTTGTGGTTGTGAGAGAGACACATCAACATTTCAGCATACTGTGATGTACACATTGTTCAGTCCAACACTAACATTACCCAAAGCTTAGTTTTTGGAGGGGTTTTTCATTATATATGTGAATTATAAACAAATCACAAACTGAGTAGATATTACAGGAATAATTTAAATAGCGGGCATTCTCAGGTTGCCATTAACATGTGGTGCAAATCTAAAGCATCATGTTAGGTGTAATGTATAAACCCAGCAGTAGAGGGCGCCCCACACTCACTATATTATTTTCTGTGGCTGCAGCCTGTTCTTGCCTCAAGGCTTTATGGTAATGTTTCATCTGAAGATTATTCCTTCATTCATCTTTAGTAACTCCATTACTCTAGTCTGGGTTGTGGTAGACCTCCCATCCTCCTATTCTGGGAGCATTGGGCATGAGGTTGAAGCACACCTGATTGAACAGTATGAGGCACCATGCTCACTTTATACATTACAAGAAGATCTTGTATGAAATGAATAACTTTGTGTATTGCGCTAAAAAATGAGCGGTGGCTTAGTGGTTAGCACTGTCGCCTTGCACCTCCAGGGTCCAGGTTTGATTCCTGCCTTGGGTCTGTGTGCATGGAGTTTGCATGTTCTCCCCATGCTTGGTGGGTTTCCTCCCACAGTCCGAAGACATGCAGATTAGGCTTCATAGTCTCAGAATTTAGTATCGGGTTTTACATTCAGAAAAATCAAAGTATGAATGGATCAATGCTTTGTATGATGCACAAACCTCAAGTGACTTCCTTTCCTTTCTGGTCACTAGCAATGGGGGTTACCAGCCATCAGCTTCCTGCTGTTGCGAGGCAATGTTGGGTCTCAGGGTAGTGCGGCGATTTGTGGTTTGTGTTTTCTAAATGGTGTGATCCACCAGTTGAGCACTGACACTGGTGCCTGGTTTATTATTTGGTTGTAATTTCTTTGCAGTTATTTGGTATGTGTGAAGAATTAACATAACATGGAGTGCAGTTAGAGGAACGATCTAGTTCAACCTGAACTGTTTTATTCCTTTTACACAAACAGGAATTTACAACACATATTGAATGTGATGACATACTTGGTATCCATTTTTTGTTATGCTTAATGCAGTGAAACATCTTGCACACAAGTTAGTTACATTAACATTGAATTCATAAATAACCCAATGATTTATGCAGTAAAGCCATGACTTCCTTGTTCCTAATGCTGTAAATTGTTAGCAAATCATCTAACAACTTCTGACCAATTAGGTTTGCGAATCCTAAAGGACTGCCATGTGAGATATCGGTAACAAAGCTTTTAAAATGAATCGATACTCGGTACCAATTGTGCTACCTTCACAGTCAGACTTCTTTTGTGCAAAACATAGTCGTGATCATGGCATACTGTGTCTCATATTCACACGCAATCAAATCCAATATTAACCCAGAGTTTTATGCAAATATCTGACCAGATTTATGACCAGTTATAACTAGATACTTATTATGTAAGTAAGGCATTAGCATTGTTGTGATGTATTGGAAGAATTGCCTGTTTTATAGCTCCTACTGGCAACACAGAAGATTGATAATTATATATACTTGGTCAGACGAAATGCAAATGGCACAAAAACTATTTCAGTGAAAGGGAAAGGACATGAGAGACATGAAAGAATCTCGTTTTCGTCTTCGACTAAATTTGTGTTCCAAATCATGCAAAATATACAACCACTGATGGACCTTACGATTGTTGACTACATTTAACAGAAATGTATCTCATCGATTAAAGGTACAGTATACAGGTTAAAGGTGTAAAGAACTATACAAGAACCAATGCATAACCCTCAATTCCTTAGCTGTGTGTTTGGAGTTGATCTTAAAATAAAACTCCAAAGTGTGGAGATAAGACACAGGGTTCAGTATTGTCATGATAACATATAAAGTAACACTTTATATTGTTTTTAAGCAGGAAGGTTATGTGATCTGTTATACCATGCATATTCCGAACCTAGATGCCAGGTTGGTCAAAAAAACGACATTTCAACAATATTGCCCTTGTGTGTGTAAGGACGAATTAACTCCATTTTGTTGTATCATCAAGCTACTTTTTGTATCTTTGAACTTGTTAAAGTTTGTACTTGGATTTTTTATACTGATCTATCAGAACTACCTTGGGTTGTCTCAGATTGATGTATTTGATCAGTTTATCATGAATATAAATTACATAATCTTATAATCTTAGTGATTTTATGTGATCTTGTTGCTGATTCTTGTTTTAATTGTACAAAAATAATCATTGGGGTCTTTACTCGAATCAACTTATTAATATTGACCTTCACTCATTAATTTTCAATTTTTTACTATTTAAAATGAGTAAAATCTTGATTGATTGAGAGCATTGATTCTCTCCCACACACACCCATGTGTGAATAGCCCCGTCTGTACGCACACACACTACGGCTCTGCCCGTGAAGCGCTCGGGGAAAAGCTTGCAACCATACGACAGTTTATGCATTGAGCGGTTGGTTTATTGAATGTGTTTTAGAACAACAGCGATAATTTTTGCTACAGAACTCTCTATGAAAATAATGAGCGCACAGAGTCAAACCGTTGTTCACGGATGGAATTGTCATGTCTTTGTGATTTAGCGAGCATGTAAGGTGCCTAAGCTAATGTTCGTTTACAGTTGGGTAGTTGAAGGTTACCACAACATGTAAAACATTTCTTATTGTGTAAAGTTAGCAATTATGCATTGTAATTATTTCTGATTAAACATATATTTATAAGATCAACCCCATTGCTTTCCATACGTTTAACACCGGTATACTGAAATGTATGACGCATATGAGTTATGGCCCAGTTTGTCTCTTTATACCAGCATATCTCCATAGACCTATGAACGAATCTTAACCCTGCTAATGTACTGTACTGACATACCAATGTCGCGGGGTCAACACAATTTGGCACAGGTTTTTTGCCAGATGCCCTTTCTTATGCAAAACTCCCATTTTATCCGGGTTTTGAAACAGCACTGCATCCAGTGGCCGGGGTTTGGGCGTTGTGTGGGAATTGAACCCAGGCCTTCCGCATGGTAGGCGTGAAACCTACAACTGAGCCACCAATGTACCAAAGTAATACCAAAGTACATACCAAAGAAATTAGCCAAAAGACATTTCAAAATAATTAGCCAAATCCTGACTTGACACGCATGTGAACAAGTTCCAAAGTATTTCACTACTGGCTTTACATACAGGGTTAAGGTGCTTGCTAAATTATGCAAATCTGGACAAATGGTACATAAGTAAAAGTTTCTGTCTGTCTAGTCCTCTACAATGAAAGGACTCTACTGATATGTTTTTCCTGGGAAAACACCAGTTAGAATTAGAGCGTTTTGACATTAGAGATTATGTGCGAGAACACTTGACCCCGAAGTCTGGTTCATTTTGATCAGTGAGAACACAATCATTCCAGGCTCGGGAAGCGTGTCTGAGTTTGCTTAAAGAAGTGGTCTTGAGCACAGTAGAGCATACTTGGCACAGATCGAATCATATATGGAAGCCAATTGTACCTGAGAACAGAAGTAGATCGCTGTTTAGATACGATGTCATCAGTGCTTTTGGTCTATGAAATCCAGTCTCATCCTTTGATCTACACCGCCGTAGCTAATAAAGTAGGAAGGCATGTATTATAGGCATAGCGCAAAAGCTACCTTCCTCGTTCTCTTCCTCTCTTTTGTTTAATGCTGGTTCAGAAACCAAGTAGGTGGATACTGCCACCTGCTGTATCGGAGAGTGTAAACGCAAACATAGCCAAAAACAAAGTGAACACTGTCCAGTGGGGAGCAATTGTTCCTTGGGACGGTACAACTCAATCTTGCCAATGTGAAAATTAAACTAAAAATGTCACTATGGCATGTGAATTCTGCTTCTGACAGTTCCTCCACTTCAGCTACATACTACAGTTTAAGTTCCTGGGTCATATCAACTAGGAGCGCCATAATTTCGCAAAATTGCGTGTGATCTTTCTTACTTGTTGCTGCATGCGTATGTTATGCATGAACCAGGGCATTTAGTCTTACATACACGTCATATGAACTACTACTGAAACCGCCATGAAAATCTTTTGCCAGCGCTTAAAATTGCATTTAATGGTTTCATTGCAATTCAACTGAAAGACACTCCGATTATCTCAATATCTGTAACCTTTTCAACTTGCACCATTTTCTCTCTACTTCACTGATATATTCAGTGATGACATATAAGGGGCGTTCAAGTCAGAGACTTTTGATTGTGCAGGATAGCAGAACACAGTTATGAGAGTAAATCCTACCTATATTGCTCTTTATACAATAGTCAGTTCTGCCCGAACAATCTGATTGATGAGAGGCATTCCATGAGTCCTGATAATAGATGGTTACCGCACTGGGATATTTAACCACGTCACAAGTGTTTTACAATCGATAATTACATTAACAACAGTATGCACACCCAGAAGGAATTTTTATGGTTGCTGTAGATTTTAATCACTCCAATATGAGAAGTGTACTTCCAAAAATCCACCAGAACATCTCTTGCTTTACTAGAGGGAACAGTACATTGGACCATGTCTGCACAAACATTGTAGAAGCATATAAGGCCTTCCTCTCTGATCACTTATTTTTTTTGTTCATGCCAAGTACTTGCCACATATCAGTTGTGTAAAAGTCAGTGAGGGTATGGCCAGAGTGAGCAATTTCCTCATTACAACAGCAGTTTCAAGACGCTGACTGGAACAGGTTTGCTTCACAGACCACCACCACGAGCTTGGACACAAATTTGAACATGTACACATCTTCTGTCCTGGACCATATCGCCTCATGCTTAGACAAGGCCACTATCACTAAACTTGTGGAAAAACTTTCCCAATCAGAAGCCATGGTTGAACTCCATGAGATGCCATAAGATGAGGTATGTCTCCTTCTGAAGTTGAGAGACACTTCCTTTAAATCTGGTGAGACAGAGGCCTATAGCACAAACAGGGCTTACCTGAAACCTCAAGTAAAACATTTATACAAACTGCTCATAGAAGACCACCTTCCAACTCTGCATGTGGAAGGGCATACAATCCAGCACTGATTACAACCCAGCCACATACTGCTGACCAACATTGCCTTGGTCCCTGATGAGGCAGCATGGCAAAAATTATGATGTTCCCATGTTGACCATCCCCTCTCATTCTTCACATTAGATGTACACAGCAATATATTTATCTTCAACCGGTCACTGGCCCAGAATACTGTTCTCACATGCGTGAAGACATCTACAATCATATCGGTGCCTTCTAATGCATCGTGCTTGAATGACTTGCACTAACACACATGATAATGAATTCCTTTGAAAAACTAGTCTTGAGTAACCTCGACAGCAGTCCGAGGTACCACCAACACTGGACCCCAACCATTTTTCCTACTGCCAGAACAGGCCAACAGAGGATGCCATTTTTGCTGCACTTCATCTGGAGAACACGACGACCACATGTGTAAGAATGTTGTTAATTTAATTTTAGTTCTGCTTTTAATACATTCGTACCCATTAAACTGAGCATTACCAAGCTCCAGGGCCTGGATACTAACACTTCCATTTGCAGCTTGATTCTGGTCACTGACAGACCTCCGTCTGTTTGGTTGGGCAATCACATGTCCTCTACCCTCATTCTGAATGGTGGCGTTCCACAGGGCTGTGTGCTGAGTCCGTTGCTCTACATCTGTTTATCCATGACCCTGTGTCTCTCCATAACTCTAAGATGATTATCAAGTATGCAGATGATCCCACGGTGGTATGCAGATGATACCACGGTGGTAGGTCACATCACAAACAATGATGAGTCAGCCGATAGGGAGGAGATTCACAGCCTATCAAACTGGTCTTCCTCCTACAACCTCATCCTTAACGGCAAGAAAACCAAACAGCTCATTGCGGATTTCCGGAAATCAAAAATCACTGGTCATTTTTAGTCTTTCCAGTAGGAAAAGCGCAACAATGTCTTTACTTCCTGGGGAGACTGAAGGAACTTCATCTACCACCATCTGGTATGGCAGCCCCATGGTGTCAGAAAGGAATGCTCTACAAAGGATGGCACACATGGATTTTTCACTTACTACCAGCCTTAGAACAGCGTTCCCACAGCATATGTCTTCGCAGAGCACACAGCGCTATCACAGATTCCTCTCACCAAAGTCACAAACTTTTTGACCTCCTTCCTTCCAAAAGAAGGAACAGCAATATTCAAACCATAACTATTCCTCCATTAATGTCCCTTTTCTTTAATAAAAAAGGCCTGGTTTGATCACCAAAAGCGTCCTGTTTTTGCAGGACAAATGCACCAACTCATGCTGCCACCAGCACCACTTGCACAGTACAGGAACTCATCTGGAAGCATTGTGGATATGTCAAGAGCTGGTATCTGATTACAAAATGAAGTGATTATACTCGTGTTTGTTTTGCTATGTAACAACTTGATGCATTCATCCTAGCAAATTCTCAAACTCTTTGTGAGAGAGCTCCAAATTTAAATTCTTGACTATGCTATCCGTTTTCACCCAAATGAGGATGGGTTCCCTGTTGAGGCTGGTCCCTCTCAAGGTTTCTTCCTACTGCCATCTCAGGGAGTTTTTCCTTGCCACTGTCGCCGTCATCCTCGGCTTGCTCATCAGGGACAATCTTATAATTTTGATTCATACACATTCACATTTCATACAAACTTAAATAAGTCATTTGATTGTGTAAAGCTGCTTGACAATGTCAATTGTTAAAATCGCTATACAAATTAAATTAAAATTGAATTGAATTGACGGTTCTTTTGAATTGACACTCTCAACTCTGATATTTCGTGATATAAGCACCTACGAATTGGCAATGCATTAGCAACGAAATAGTAAGACATATTTACAATGTCCTTATGATTATGATGTAATCATCTACAAATTTTGTGAAACTATAACAAGCTGTCTACAGACTTGGCAAGAGTGAGACCAACCACCACGGCCTGGATCCCCCGGTTTTGGATACCTGTGACTACAGAACCTCATATGCAGTTTTTGCACCATCACCATGACACCTTCTGATTAGTACAAGTGGTTAAACCGGGACTTTTGATTGTGCAGAATAACACTTGAAATTGGCCGGTTCAGGATCAAATTCAGGAACGGCGAAAATGGGGTCTAGCTAGCATTGGGTTTAGACGTATCGTTTTTATTACAGAGATGTCCAAATGTGTTACCAGCAGAAAAAATTTTTTTTTAGCAAAATTAACAATAAGTGTGTCACAGCCAGGTGCAATGCTTGGGTTATACTGCTTTAGGAGATCAGCAAGATCATGATAAGCAAGAGTTCATGAGTTCCTTTGACCTTTTTTTGGAGAGGATGTGGGCTGCTATATTAAGAATGTGCTGATACTCATGCGTGGTTAACGTCTTATTTTGGCTAACGTTCTGAAACGCCAATACACAGCTTTATAAATACTTTGTACTTTGGAATTGCACCATTGTGTTGGGTCATACCAAGGTCCCCGAGTATAGCTTTTGGTTTCACACAGTAGCTATCAAGTTCTAGGTAGCAATCTGCAACTGTCTTGCATCTTGAGTAATGGTAAAACCTAACACAATATTTGAGTTTAATCAGAACTTAGGAGAAAGGAAGTTTCTGTTCAGTTCAAGTAGTCACAGTCTTCTATATTGCTAAACTGTCTTGCTGAGTGTAGCTGAGCGAATGAATAAGTAGGCGACAACAGTTGATTTGTAAAAAAAAAAATAATAATAATTTTTTAAATGGGTATGCTAAAAATATTCTCAATTTTAACAAAAATTTCATTAAAAAATTCTTAGTATTGATAATTAAAGTACCATTCTGCTAACATTTTTTGAAGAACAATTAAGCCTGTAGACAATTAAGTTAGATCAATAATTTATCACAGAACACAGCATTTATTATTTTTCATTCCAATTTATTTATTTTTTGTACAATAGAAACTTGGTTTGAAGCCATGCTTAAGCTCAGCCATGAATCTATATTTACTATCCTGGGCCTCTAGTCATAAAACAGATGTCCACACAAAAAAATATTTTCCCACTATGCATCAAGTTTGAGCCCAAATTCCTCACTCAATCTGTTAGCACCACCACTGGATCCACACACCATTCCATGAAAATGGCTGCAGTGTTGTGTTCTTTTTTTTTTTCTTTTTTTTTCCCTCTCTCTGCTCTTCCTTCTTCGTGAAGACCAGCAGAGCTCCAACTGAGCATGCCCAGAGAGCGCCATGTCAATGCTTTCTACAGAGAGTTGGTCATGTGACCTGAGAAGGGACGGTGCTTGTGCGGGAAGCTAGACTTTAGTCAGTGGAGCTTTACTCTCGCCCTCTTCCTCCTCTTCCCCCATCAATGGAGACCCACAGGCTATGTCAGGTACTGCCATGTTGCTGGGGGGCTCAACATAAAATAGCAGGATTATTAGCTTCTCTGTTTTGCTGCCTGTCTTTTGGGAAAGCCATTGCCAGATATAAGACTGATCATTTATTTGATTCCCGAAAAAGAAAAGAAAAAAAATAGGCCAAGGTCTATCTCAGGTTGCTTTATGTCTATCTCTGTCTGTCTTTTTTAATGTGATTTATTTGATTTCTTTTTTTAGATTTCTGTTCGATTATAGATGACCATCAGCAGATGTGTGTGGGGTTGCAGAAGCTGATCAGAAGGCCTTCCTGACTTGAGTTGTTGGACAGAGGCTGTTTGCAAGCTCTACCAGAAATTCTCTTGTCTTTCCTGTGACCCTGCTAGAAAAAGAACAAGGGGTTTTCATGGTGGTTTCTTGCGCTGGGCAAAGGAGCAATGTGAGTGTCAGCTGTGAGATCTGTAGATCATATTTACCAGGCATAGCTGCATATTTTCTGCAGCTATGAGGAAGGGAAAAAGCTGGCACTGCCGTGGCACTTGTTTTCCCTCTGCAGGCTTCTGGTGAAGGTGTGGACCGAAAGCAGGCTTGTTCACATTGCCTTTGTTGTTCCTTGAAACCAATTATTCGATTTGTTCAAACCACGTTTTAAGACTTGGAGAGCTGTGTCGTCTACCAAACATAGATAAATAGATAGATTTTTGCTGAATATGTTGTGGATTATTATCTCTGAATTTTGTGCAGCCTTTTGCATTGAAGCTTGAGTTCAGTTGAAGCTCAGAGTTGAAGGTTATGCTGATAAGGTCTTTGGCTCACTCTTGCATGCATGGACAGGTCTGTGTTCGTTTATTTCTTTTTTTAAATTTTTTTTAGTAAGTTGGGTGTTGCATGTTGTACATGATTACTTCGCTGTGGTTCCTTTATAGGAGGAGGCTTATTGAGGTGTCTTATAAGAGTGCCATTTCTCTCTCTCGCTGCTAGTTGCTCTCCCCTGCCGTATCCCTTTGTGACTCTGTGTCTGTCTCTCTTGCCATGCAGCCAGTCAAGCAGGGGGATTCGTGTGTGGAATGGTAGGCATGAAACTGAAGATTCAGCCTTTTTTCTTCAGACAAACGTGACCCCGGGTAGCACTTTCACTACAGAGACGTAACGAAACACCTCGTGAGGACTTGTGGCTCTGATTCAGAGTAGCGCTTTGCCTGGCAAGCTGACATGAATTCAAAATGGCTAATGGGGGGGGTAGGGGTAGGGCTGAGGGGGGGGGGGTGTCCTGAGCATGCTCCATTGGTGAGCTTAGTCATCTGGTGAAGTGTTGGAGTAAAAGAACAAACCAAAAAAAAGCAGAGCAATTTGGAAGATTGCTAATGATCTAGAATGATCATGATCATTTTCTTTTTAATTCTATAGTATAAACAGGATTAGAAGAACATACGATATTAAAACCACTTCTCTGATTGCCTTGAAGTTAATCCTGCTTTACCCTACACAGGTTCTTAAAAGGATTAAAAAAACATATTAATATCTTGCAGTTAGCAGTTAGTTTAATACCACTGAGTAGAAGTAATACAGTGAGATAAGGAGATCCATTTAGTTTTACTAAAGATATACCGGAAAAACAGCCCTGCCCTCCTCAGGCTCAGCAGAGATAAAGAACTCTTGTGGGTAGACCAGATGAGATTAAGGATACCTCACACTCTTGGTTCTGCTTGCTGGTGTTGGACATCACATTGCTTTTGCCTTATCATACATCTGCTGTATATTTCTTTGCCAGCAAAATAAAATGGCAGCTTGCATTCATTGGTGACCTCCTTTAAGAAGAATAACAAAAAAAAAAAAAAAAATTGAAATTTGAACTGACTGAGCATGCTCAGTTGGAGCTTAAGCAAAGCTGGCCAACAGAGGGAGCTGCTAGGTCACATGACCAGCAAGCTGGGTGAATGTCTGCATACAGGAGGAGGTGGGGAAAAAAAAAAGAAGAACAATCTGTTTCGAAGCTCTCGCGCAGACTTAATGGAGGCCCTCGGTAGAAAGCAGGTATGATGCTGCTGGAAGAGGAACCTTAGCAAAGGAACAGGACCTCAAGCCTGAATCATTGCTGGCTCTGAGTATTTGTGGGTTTTAGGCTGTGCTTTTTTCCACCATCTGCCTTTTATCCCTCCATTCATGTACAGACAGACCATTGAGAGTGCAAACTGGAGGGGGAGCTCTCTTGTGACAGATTGAGTCATGCGCTGGTCTGGTCCATGGATTGAAGTAGAAAGGTGGCTCTCAGAGCTCAAAGCTAAACGTAGTTGCCTTTAATCCTGGTACAGTAGGAGTAGTCGGACGGAATGGTACGGCTTAAATGTTGGTGGCTTGGGAACGTGCAAACGGAGAACCCCGTCCATTACCACAGTCTGGTTTCATGGGTGCTTAATTAGTTTCTGTTAATTTAGGGTTCTGGCTTAAATGAAAAGTTGACCGGTCTTGTGTCTGAAGTCTTCGCTTAGAATGCATGCTGCTGCTTGAGAACGTTCTCCTTTGTTGTTTCATCTGGTCTTTTTACCCCTATGAGTCAGGATTACCGCAAGAATGTTGGTTAAGAGGAACAAAATGGTTGTAGATATGCCATGCTGTTTGCAGGAAGATAATTGATTCGTGCAGGTTTGGGCCTGTTAAGCTAGCCAGGCCAAACTAAAAGAATGGCATGCTGAACACACAGACAGACACACACGTATACAAAAAAAAAAATGGATGCTGGTTATCCTAATTAGCCTGTTCAGGGGTGTTGTGCACTTTGTTGGAGGAACTGTTGAGATGTGTAGAGGAAGCAGAGGCCCAGGTGTCATGGAAGGCAGTGAAGGTTGTTTTGCATCAGTACTGTAGCCTTAGTGACAATGTGTTTCAGCATCCTAAGCATGTGGTGATTTACAGCTTAAAAAGATGTCTCATTGTGATCTCGTCTTAGCTTTTGGAAAAATGACCGATTTGAGTGTGCTGAAGGTTGTTGGATAATCCCATGATTTATATTGTAAGAAATATTTTTCATTTTTCCATTATCCAGGTCTACATGTTTTTATTTTATTTTATTCTATTGTGTTACATGTGTGCTGGTGTAAGGATGTTGATAAGAGCTGTATTTTGCAATTATTCGATTCTTCAATAGGACATGCATAGTAAAGAAACAGACATATTGCAGAATGTCATCTGAAACAAGAGGATACATTTGTTGTTTTCTTTATTCATTCAACAGAGTTTATAAAAAAAAAAATGTTTCATGTAAATAACAAATATGGCGTGTGTTGCTCCAGCATTTGAAACTTGAGCTGTTTTATTTCATGCCATGTATTTTTGGAGCAGCAGCATTGCAAATTCACTCGTGAATCAGGAACGCTAATACCAAACAGGCAGGTCAAGTATTTCCTACATGTGGAGTAGTTCCTAACCCAGACAATTAGCCCAATTTGTATAGCTAAGAATCTTTTTTTTTTTTTTTTTTTTCCTTTTGCCAAAAACCCTATTGACACAATAAGGAGCCAGTCTTATTTGATGGATGATCCTTCATTTGCACAAATCCTACCCGTACGTTCCTTCTGCCACAGAAATCTTCACTGTATCAGTAAACAAGCTGGTTACGAAATGGCGGTTGGGAGCCGAGGCCATTCCCTCTCTCTCTCTCTCGTCCTCTGTTGTAGATGGTCTCTCTTTGTCCTGTAGGGGGAGGACTTGGGAAGAAGAACAGCACTACTTCAAGGCAATGCTGTTCAGATATTAATAAAAACCAAGCGTCATGCTCCAATCTTTTTACTTATGTAATATGGAATACAATGCTGAAGTACAATGAGAGAAGTCAGCTCTTCATGCTGTAGGGAGAAATGCTCATCCCCAGTGTTTTGGACTGGGGTCTCATCTTGGGGCTGCATTGAGGTCATAGTATAAGCAATAGGAATGTGCTGATAAGGATATAATTGTGGATTTAAGGTCAGGTTTGAGCCTGCTATACCGGAAATGCCAATGAATAAAACTGCGGTGCAACAGACTATCGGGTTCTTGGTGCAACACGGAGCAAACATCAGGGTTAAGATGTATGTTGTGAGACGAAAGTTTGGATGTGCGGCAACTTGATGTCAGATTCTCCGGTTCTAGGCATATCGCCTCTATATGTCTTTTGAACATGTGACTAGTTTAAAAAAAATTTACAGGGTTGCTTTAACCAACAGGATTTTTGTTATGGCTGGTGTTGTGGATTGTGTAGTAAAGGATCATGTTTGACTGGTTCTCCGTTTTGAAAATGTCATTAGCTTTTTCATGAAGATCGATTTTGTTCAAATCGGTGTCTGCCAGGTTATTGGTTATGAAAAAGGTAACAATTAAGTGTACTGTGAAATTGAGATTGAGTTTATTTAATAACGCATGCCATTTAAGGAATGTTGTATGCTGACACAGGATCAGATTTTTTTCTGAATGCTGGAAATTCCATGCATTGTACTACTACATACAGCTTTATTTAGCCTACTATTATTCCTTTAGTATTATTTACTTTATCCTAAAAGCTTGTTTGGAAGCTTGACAGCCATATGTGTTCTTGGTTTTATAGAAAACCCCAGAACATCACTTACCTGACAAGCCATTTATATTATATATAGAAAAGAGCATTTTTTTGGGATTGCCCAAATGAAAAGTGTAACTTTTTTTTTTCCCTCCACAGGTAATAGTGGAATATTTACCTAAATATCAGATCAGACAGGACATAGAGACTATTACAGATCATATACAATGTAATGTACAAGTGTGTCCATAAAAATCTCTCACATTACTGATTCGAAAAGGGATTAAAGTCTAAGAGATATTCTGGCGACAGTGAGATTATATCTCCCCCTGTTTAACCAGTCTAGTCTTAATTGAACGGTCACTGTCGATCTTTTAACCGTTTATATTGTTCTGTCTTTAAATAGGAGGAAAGCAGTTTTTTTATACAGGATATTGTATGTGCAGTGGAGAATGGGAAGCCAATAATGTTCCTAGATAAATTCAGATGCTTTTCGAATCAATAGTATTAAATCAAACCAGCTCTGGAGTATTAGTGTTTCACACGGTTTACAAGGATTGCTTTTCAGGGCTTTTTTTAATATATATTTAACTTAATATAATATATAATTTATATCAATTTATTTCTGATATGGGGTAATTCATAGTGCCTTTACTGAAAGCAGTATCACGGCTCAAGGAGAAACAGAGGTAGACAGCTTTATGCAAAAATAAAGTTCTGGACTTTGTGGGAAAACGATGAAGTACCCAGAAAGCAATGTTTAGAAGTCTTGAAACAGGAACGATATCAAGACCACACTAGGAGCTGGAGTGTTTTTATTCCTTTTGGAGGATCTGATGCACCATTGCTCTGAAATGCCTGATGGTTCACATCACAGCTCGACAGCTTTCCCTATCATTGTTTTTTGGTTTTGATGGACCAGAACCTCTCAGGGTTGGTTGGGTGTTGGGGGGGACTCTTATTATGAAGTGGCTCCCCTTGTGGTGAGAGAGGGAAACAGAAAGAAGGACCGACCTTTGTTGAGAGAGCAGCTCCAACGAACGGCAGCCATTTTCTGTGTCCTGTGGAAGGCAGCCAGCGTGGCTGCCAATCAGATGAGGAGCTTCTGGGGAGCAAAGGCATGGCTGGGGGAAGGGCAGACAGGAGAAGAGCCTGGATTTCTGCTGTAATTACTGCACCTCCTGACCTCCCTCTTCCTTTTGAGCATGGCTGCTGAAAATCACTACAGTAGATGTTGAAGGCTGGCAAGTGAGTGAGTGAATGAGAGTGTGCAAGGAGTGCTTGTATAAGTCTAGTTGCATTGCAGTTGCCTCAGTAGATGGAGCTGCTCGACTGCTCCTGTCATTCACAAGCAAGTTTAAGCACTTGCTTAGTCATTCTCAGGTTTACCGTAGATTTTTGCTCATTATTGATCTTGTTAATATTGACAATCTTTTTGTTTCTGTTTGCAGAGTCCACGCGTTCCCTCTTTGCTCAATGGTCCTGGATTGATCCATGAACTCAGACAGGACAGATATAGGCTCCTCGTGCCATTTCGACTGCCATCCTACAGGGAACAAGCCCTGCTCTGTGTTGAGCAAAATAATTTCTGAGACATGACACACCAGACTGCTTTGCATCTTGTGTCTTGTGTGCATTAGATTTCCTTGCTTTATAAAGATGTTTGGGCAAGGCACGTTCTGTGTCACGGCATCCCAGCAGGGCACTGTTTGTGTTATTCAGATCTTTGTTCATGGGTATCTATGCCTTTTGCCCTTACGTCTTTAGCTTTCTCTTTTGTCAAGAGATATTGACACTGAGGCATCAGGAGGTGCACTGCTGTTAACTGGAAAGGACAAACGTTGCAGTCGAAGGCCTTGAGGGAGAAAAAGGAGCTATTTGTTGTAGTAGTGCTGGTTTTGTCATTTGTGCATTCAGAACTTTGGGCAGGAACCAAACCAGTACTGGAGATGAGGCACTTCCTCAGTGCAGGGTTGGCTGAGCAGCTGGGACTCTCTCTAGAGTAACTGGGCTAAAGGCCAAATGCAATTATTCAAAATGGCAGGGGCAACAAAAAAGAGGGTGAGAATATAAGGAAGGTATGATGAAAGCAAGATATTGGGTCTGAGGAGATCTGGTTTTATCAGCAGGTCTTCACTCTTTCTATTCGCTCATGTTGCAGTAGGAAACACAAAATAATCAGGACTAATTAGGCATCCGCAAAATAGTTTTTCCTTTCTTTCATTTTTAAAAAAAAAAACCAATTACATTGCATGGAATTGGGACTGATGCTTTTGATTAACTCTCTCGGGCCGTGCAACTCTCTCGTGATCATTTGCATTCGGTGTGTTTCTTAATAACACAGCTGTAGAAGGATTCGCTATTCCAATAGAGTCTTTGCCATCCAATCAAGGCCCCTGTTGTGTTGTTAAGACGCATTCCCAAAGGACGAGAGAGTGACTTTGTGTTTTTTCTCTTCTCGATCTCATGCAGACTTAATAAAATATGAGACTTTAGAAATGTATATGATGAGCTAATCAGACAGTTCGTGGTGGTTCATCCTTTTTATCAGGAGCTCGAGCATTCAGTTTGAGCATCTTGCATTGAAATTGCAGCATTTGCAGCCCACTATGTGGCATAACAGATAAATATTGATATCATGTAGACTGTTAGGAGAGAACCTACAAAAGACTGCAGCCACAATAGGCCTTTTTTTTTTTTTTAAGATAATTGAGTCTATTTTGTCAGTCTTGCACCATTTTTGTCTTAATTATGTTTTTTTTTTTCAGCCTGCTGGTTTGGTTAAAGGGATCACAGGGAGGACTGAACCAATGAAGACTGAGAGTATGAAAGACTCGCAGAACGAAGCAGAAGAAGGTGACTTCATTTTGAATTTATTGTGTACTGTGATGATTATTTGATCTGTGTCTTGTGTAACATTCTGTTTCGTCGAATTAGGGCTTGAGGAGCCCTCGATCAGGCAAGCAGAACCTTCCAAAACAGCAGAAGAGCTGAATGGGACCTTTAAGAGCACCGAATCTGACAAAGCTCAGCCGGACCTTGATGTCCAAAAGTCGTCCAACCAATCACATGCCATGGAGAACGGACTCTCAGAAACCGATCCTCCTCACGGCTCCACCGTGGGCAGTAATGGATATATTCTCAGTCAGGCCCAGGACGAATCGCCGGCTTCCCAACACAGGACTAACTGCTCCCCTAAGGGAGCTTCTCCCCTAGGGTACGCAACTAAAACACTCCCTCTTTCAGCTACATCCCAAACCCAGGGCCAGGGTGCTTTAAGGACTAACACAAGCACAGGACCCTGTCTGGCAGAGGGGCATTTGGAAAACGAGACTAAAAATGGCACTGCTGCAAACATGCCTCCACGTGTAACAGTACACAGAGCACGCAAGACCATGTCCAGGCCAGCCTCGAATCACGCACTAAAGGTAAAGTATAGTTCAACTAACAACTTGAAAGTTAACACACGAGGTAGATAAAGAGTCAGAAAGCAAATGTAGAAAAGAAAAACATTCAGTATTATGAACCAAAGATTTGTATAACTTGAAACAAATTGGGTTGAATAAAATTAATTGAACAAGAGTTAACCATTCATTTTCTATGTGTAATGCATCTCAAACAATTAGAATATTGTTTTTCTTTTTTTCCTTCAATAATTTTATTCAGAAAGTGAAACGATCACATTTAATAGATTCATTACACGTCAACTTTTTTTATATAAGCATACCAGTATGTCAAAATATTTTCTACGATCATTCAAAAAAAGGATTTGCAATGTAGAAATGTCCAACTGATGAAAATTATGTTCATTTATGTAGCAAATACTTGTTCCTTTAGTATGAATTACTGAATCAATGCAGCGCGGCAGTGCTGAGGCATGAGTGAAGACCAGGTTGCTTTGATAGCAGCCCTCAGCTCGTCTGTATTATTAGGTCAGGTGTTTCTTATCTTCCTTTTGACAATACCCCATAGATTCCCCGAGAATAACCAGGGCTTAATTTTATCTTATCTTATATTCAACGTCTCATACATAATGTATAGAGACTCAATAAAGAAATTCAATCTTTTTTGCCGGAAGTAACAAACATCTGGTGAGTGCACATCACTAGTACATTTAGCTTGTGCTTAGCCTACCACATAACTTTCTAAATCACATTGATTTGTGCATTATTTTCACTTGTGTTTTACCTAGTTAGCTTTTGAAGGGTTATATATAGCTACTACAGTGTCTCCGGAGTGCGCACACCCAGAAACAACAACAATAGCAGTCATAACATGCCCAACCTACAAGTGACACAGTGGTATTTCACAGTCGTCTGGTTTTTCCAGAGGTAATGTGATGCATTTGATCTCCATAGATTTTAAACAGGGAAATAAAAGAGCCAAGCGTGGTGAAAAGTGAGAGTGTGGACCGATCAGAAGCTCAACCGCCTGTGCAGGCTCCTCCCACTCAGAACCAGCTACCTCAGAAGCAAACTGATGCCACACCAGCACCAATCGCCACACCAGCCAAGCCACACACAGGTTGCGTATTAATCTGCCATATCCTTGTCTTGTTTTGAAAACAACAGAAACAATACTGTCCTAGTGAGATCTGGAAATATTGTCACCTTTCTTGAAAATAAACATATAAATAAATACCATGTGATATTTTTGAGCGTATTCAATGGTGAACAGTGCACATTTTTTTTTCTCCACACTTAAAGAAAATATTCTGAAATTTTAAAATGACCACCACCGTTAATATTTCGTGAAGGCCTGGATAGAATAACAGCGCTGAGTCACTCACTGTAATAGATCTTGGACCACTCTTGCACACACATCATTTGAATGTGAGCTCTCATTTTCAGTGCAGTGAAGATAAAAAGTCTACCACCCCATATAAAATGGAGGATATTTGCAATGAAATGAGAACCATGTGACCTTTTTCTGCCTTAATATTATACAGCAGCCAAATATAAAAATAGAGTTGTTTAAGGGAGAAAAAAAAAGCAATAACCTGAGTGCGTAAGTATGGACGCCCATTTATAATGCAGCATGTGACACAGCTCGGAATTAACCAAACGCATTAAATATTCAAGTGTTCAAAAGACATTCTCGTATATCTATACTCGATCAAATGAGTTTCTCAACAGCAGAAAAGTGAGGTTGTATGGAAGGTATATGTGTTGGTATGTATTAGGAGGAAGCACCTGTTGTACCACTATGATGGATACGCTGTGATACAGTGGTGGGTGTGACTTGACAAGACCAGAGTAATTCAAATCAGCCGTAAAGAAAGTTTCGCTCTTACTGGTGTCTTCTTGCTTTCGTCATGGTCCAAAAATTTCTTTACAAAAGCATGTCCTGGAGCTCCATTTTGAAAGACATGGATCAGGAGAGTGGTGCAAAGGAATTTTGAAAACGGATATACAAGGACATCAACAAGGAGTGGAGACAATGAGTCTTCCCTGTGATATTCCGAAGAGCTGAATGTCCCTCAAAAAATGTCCAAAGGATAAATAAAAAATTAATCGGAGAGTGAAAGACTGCCAAGAGAAAGATGGCAACATTTAAAGAAGCTACTACAGGAGTGTCTGGAATACTGTGCACTGTGAATGAACACTTTATTCAGAGTGAAGCATGGTGGTGGCAGCATCATGCTATGGTTTTGCTCTTCTTTAGCTGGAACTGGGGCTTGACCCAGGGGAATCATGGACAGCTCTATTTAAACTGTATTTAAACTACCTGCAGTCCTGTGTTGGACAGCTAAAGGTGAAGCAAGATTTCACCTTTCATCCTGATGATGACAACCCACAAGATCATAACTTCGGAAGGTGGTCAAAATTTTGGGATGGACAAGAAAGAGCCAAGAAAACCTGTGGAATGACCTGAAACATGCTGTGCAAAGGAGATTTCTATTAAAATTTAATAGATCTACATAGATATCCATCATCTATTATGAAAATGCAGTGTTCTCCGTTATCCTTACTTAGATGGTGTATGCGCATGTCTTCCCTTAGAAGAGTTTTAGATTTTCTATAGAACATGCTATAGAATGTTTACACAGATGACTGCGTTGACGAACAATGTGCACAGATGGATGAAGAGGTTTAAAGAAGGGGAGAGCAGCACTGTAGACAAATCACGCAGTGAAAGACAATCAACTGTGACAAAGGGGATTTTCAAAGAGGATTTGAGAGTTGGGTTTAACAATGGTGCAAACTCATGGCTTGTATAGAGGAAAGGTTACTCTTTATGCTCACAGTTTGAACAACTTATGTCAGTTAAAAGTTGTGCCCCCTTTTGCATTACTTTCACTACAGATGTCACATTTCCCCATATATTAAGTAAATGTCTCTGAAGGGTGCCAGTACTCATAGAGCTAGCTGTACTCTGGTGGAAAAAAGCACTTTAAATAAATTAAACTGGCCTAAAAGTGGTGGATGTTGGTATGAAAAAAGCTAAAAAATTAAATGCAACAGATCTTTGAACTGGTTTATTTGCCTTTGATTGTGTGTTGGTATTTGACTGTAGACTTTTGCTTACTCGATAGTGTCTGTGTTGCGAAAGAAGAAGAGAAAGATGGGAACTTACAGCCTTGTTCCCAAGAAGAAGACCAAAGTGCTAAAGCAGCGCACAGTGCTGGAGATGTTCCAGCGTGTGCCCCAGTCTCCACCCACTCCTCAGGTCAGCATTCCCGACATGCCAGCTTTACATAGAACCTTGACGCATCTTGAAGCTCTGATTATTCTTGGTCGCTGTTTCACCTGCGGGTTTAGCCGGGGAGGTTCACGTGTAAAGTCATGAGAATTCAGTTCAGTCTTGGCCCTTGCTTGTGCTTTGTTTTTTAGTTCAAGTTGTTGATCGATGTGGACAGGGGATGTTTCTGAGCTCTCATGGACTTGCGGGTATGTTCAACAGGTCTCGTCGGAATCCGTTGCTCCGCAGCAGCCAAAAGAGACCGTGCAGGTGAACGGGGATCGAACAGAGAACGAGTCCGACGAATTCGAGTCGGATGATGATTCCGAAGATGAAGAAGAGACGACTGAAAAAGAAATGGCTGAAGCATCTCAAGAGGACAGCAGATTACCTTTAATGCAACAGGTGTGGATGTTTTTCCTTATCAGTCCTCACTGGCGTTACTTGGTTATAAATATAAATTAGGTTATGAATGCAGAGATGGGCAAAATGTATTTCACTGGAATTTGAATGAAATCTTTAAACCTTTTATCACTTGCCACTTATTTCAGCTTGACAAAACCGGTTATTGCCAAACTGATAAACACAGTATAAAATGTCGAAAGTTGAGCAAATAGTTGCCTTTCTTAAACACATTTGTTTGTTGTTTATGTATGATTTAGCTTGGTGAGGAGCACGAGTCTGAAGAGAGTGCAGAAGAGGAAGGGGATGAAGAACAAGATGAGTCAGATTTGGTGAGAGCCTCAGACATTGTTTTATCTGAAGATCTAAAGTTTTTCTGTTGAACCAGTCGAACAGTTTTCACTCTCTACAAGCTTTCCTGTCACTATAGAACTCACTATAGAATTTGTTAAAGTGTTAGAGCAGTGGTCATCTCATTTTTGTCTGTTTATATGTTATTAAAACCTAGTCTGTGACTAGTCATGATTTTATTAAGGGCACATCAGGAGTTAAAATGCAGTCTTATGATGTTAGGCCAGAATTTGTTTGAAATTAATTTCGTCTGCTTCAGAGTTCTGAATCCAGCTTGAAGAAGAAGGTGAAAAAGAAGGCGAAGGCAGATAGCCCTTGGCTCCGGCCTGCCAGAAAACGTAAAAAGAAGCTGAAGGCAAAGTCCACAGAAATTTCAGGTATTGTAGAATCTGTATGTATGTGTTGAGGGTCAAAAGTTACCTAATTACTTTAATGGAGTCCATCTGTGTGTCACATGATGTCAGTATAAATACAACTGTTCCGGGAAGGCTCCAGAATTTGTTACGTTCCAAAACAAACCTCATCAGGAACATGTAGGGCAAAGTTCAGTTAAGGCTTAGTTATTAAAAATACTGTATTCCAAGTTTTTAACGTCTCTCAGAGCACAACCAAATCCGATACTGAAAATACAAAGAATATGGCATAAGCGCAGCTATGCTAAGACGAGGCTGTCCACCAAAAGTCAGTGACCAAGGAAGGAACCAAAGAACTCGACATGATTCTACAACCACCACGTTTCACTATGAGGATTGTGTTCTCAGTATACAGAGCACTCAAATGTAGCTGTCTTTTTGGCAAAATAGGTCTTTTCAGGTCAGATGAGTCTCCAAAATGCTTTAGAGCATGATGTTTGTAGGTTGTGTAAGGAGACGAATCATTATACTATATCACCAATCCTGATGCTGGGGTGCTCCCTTCCAGGTTCTAACCAGGAACCAGGTTTGGTATTTTCCCTGAATTGTTTTAGTGTTGTTGAGATGTTGTGTCTCTTTTTGGGGCAGTGACTTCAGCATCCTAACTGGGATATGTGAGGGGAAAAAAAATCACTGTCCTGTAAAGTACATGTGACGAATAACTGAATCTTAATTCTTGATGTTTCACTTTTTAGGTATCAATGCCCAGACTCCGTTAGATACTTCAGCCCAGACTCCTGCTCCTCCTACTGCGCCTGCTAACCAGAACAAAGCGTATACAGAGGTTCCATTAGAGTCACTTAACCTGAAAGCCCAGGATGCCCTGCTGAACACAGAAAGCACGGGTAAGACTTGACGGTATTGGTCCCTATACTGAACTTTTGGCATTGAGATTGAAATTTCAAGTCACTAAGTGTTTCCTTTGTTTTCCTAGTTAGAAGATGAAAATACTTTTATGATTTTTAAATAATGTTCCCATCCTGTAGTTTTATAACAGCAGAAGATAACATTGTCATTTCTGTCTGTAAAAGAACCTCAAGCTGAGAGTTTAGCCTGGCGGCCATATTGGTTCACCCAAGACAAACCAGTGCCATCAGCTTTACTGTTCTACTGTTTACTATTATTATTTTTTTTATTAATAACTAGGTCATTACAAGTGATACAAATCACAGATTACTAGGTGCAACAGTGAGGTCGAAAACTAAGAAAGTACAGAAAAGAAAACTAAAAAGGTCAAACTTGGAAAAGTTTTAAAGGCAGATCAGACAGATGACAGAATGTCAGAAGATTTATGGCATAAATTATGAGCAGTCATCTTGGAAACTATAGCAAGAAGAAAAAAAAGGGAATAACAAAAGAAATGTGATGACAGATAAAGGCATAGTAAGAGGTAAAGTCAAGTAACCAAGAGATTTAAAGCAAGTTATTTAAAGAAGGGTACGTAAAGGAATAATTTTTAAAGAATAGATTTTGAAGAATTGGAACAAGGGAAAAGATGAGAAGTGTTCAGGACAGCAGAAATACTTAGTTTCAACCACAACAAGTCAGCTGAGGAAAAGATCTTCACAGAAGAATGGAAAAATCACAAAGTGTTGGAGGGAATATTACAGAGAACTTAGTAAATCTGAACACACCGAAGTGCAACAGTTTGTAGATTCAGTAACAGCTCATGAACCTCCTCTACTGTGATCAGAGGTGGAACAGGTCATTAAACAAACAGCAAGCAGGAAGTCAGCAGGCTCACATGAAGTTCCAGTGGAAAATTCAATGAAGGGGGAAAGACTGCGGTCAAATATCATTTGTGTCCAATTTTGGGAAACTGAAAAGGACCAGGAGCAAAATATTGCTGATGATAATATTGGAAAAATGGACAAACTAGTGTTTGAATGGGGAGAGGAACTAGAGATTAGATACCAATCCTCTGACTGGTTTATATACAGAAGGCTATGATTTATATTGATAGAAAGAGGATATTAACCTAATTTGGTGTTGAATAACTGTTGAATAAAGTGAGAGGAGGTTTGAAATAAAAAGCATTTTGAGACAAGGTTGTAATGGTGACTGATGTGCTTTGATGCAACATCTGTGCCAATGTGATGCAAACGTAAATAGCCTTCCATATCTTGGTTCAATAATCACTGATGATTTAAAACAAGGATGGCAAAAGCATCTGGAGTCAACTCTACCGTGAAGAAAATTTGGAGATTTTGAAGATCAAATGATGGAAAGTGCTTGTCTGGCCAGTGGACAGGGATGTATGTGAGATTGGGACTATAAAGAAGAGAAATGACTAATACATCAGGCCAGTCGAGATGAAAGGCCTCAGGCATATGCTGAAGATAAAAAGGGTCAAAAAAGAAGACAAATAAATAGGTAGTGGAGAAAGGAATCATGTCTTGGATACATCATGAGGAAACCTTGTATCAAAAAGGAAGAACCAGGAAGAAGAAAGAAAGAAAGACCAAGGACAAGGCTAGATCTAAAAAAATTACCTAAATGACCCATTTCTATTGCCTCAAAGACCAATTTTTGTTCTCTAACATACTGAAACTTTTTTTTTTCCTGATGTGTCTCACAAACAAGTGGTTTTCCTTTGGCAACACGGCTGTTTAGTTCCAATACTGTGATTGACACCATGGTTCCTGTGCTAATGATGACTCATGAGAGGAGCGCTCTCAGTGCAAAGAGGAAAGGATGCCCCCTGGTGGAGATGAATAACACCACCTGCATATAACGATTCTTTTTTTCCTCCCTATTTTGTATACTGTACCATTAATTTCTTTGCCTAATACAATTTAAGCATGAATTAAATTCTTTTAGATCATTTACACTTAAGATAATTCTAAGTTGTAAATACACTTCAGCCTCTAGCGCAGCCCAGAGTGCAGCTGCGGACATGGTGCAGGAGCTTCCGCTGTGTAGCTGCCGCATAGAAACCCCCAAGAGCCGGGAAATCCTCACGCTGGCTGACAGGAAGTGCATGGCCACCGAGAGTATGGATGGACAGGTGAGATGGATGCAGTGCAATTACACAAGTAGCTATATATACAGTGGGGGGAAATAAGTATTCGATCCCCTCCAGATTTTGTAAGTTTGCCCACTTACAAAGAAATAAAGGGTCTATAATTTTTTTCATAGGTTTATGGTAAAGGATTGAGACAGAATATCAACCAAAAATCCAGAAAAAGCACATGATACAAATGTTATGA
>JAQMYJ010000011.1:21459702-21470932 GCA_030014305.1 Clarias laeviceps | reverse complement strand
AAATTGATTCATGTTTGTGGCTGTAATGTGACAAAATGTGGAAAGGTTCAAGGGGGCCGAATACTTTTGCAAGCCACTGTATATTATTTGATTGTTGCTACCTATCTGCTGAATGCATGATTCCAAAGCTGAAGCCTTTAGATGTGTTAAGCATAAAAATAGTATAGTAGTTTTTGAAAACACATCTTCCTAGTGTTTTAGAAATTTGCTTAAAGTGCATGAACCATTTGAATAGAAATGTAATGTCTTAGACTTGCAGGTCTAAAAGCTTTGATCAAAGTAAGACAAATTAATGTAATAAATATTTGTGAAGCTTGTTTCATAGTAATGAATCCAATGATGAAGAGTAGCCTGTCAATTACGACAAAAGAAATGACACCCTATTAAGAATGGGTTGCAGTGGCTGGTCTACATTTCTTGGAAGTTTTAGCACTTGCTGTGCTTAGCAATGAACTTTGCAATCTGTCATGTTGGCATCACCAAAAGTAAATACAGTGTTTCTTGTAAAGATCTCATTAATTTAAGAGTGATTTGGTATCCATTTACAAAGAAACCCAGCATTACAGAATCCTTTATAAATTTTATTTTGTTGTGACACATGAAAACTTTTTTGCATACTGTTTGAATAAATATTGATAAGTGTGTATGATTGTAGGCCGTTGCACCTGTCCATATTGGGAGAAGGGAGAGCAGACAGCACTTTGTCCAGACCTTCTGAAGCTGGAAATGGATCACTAACCCCAGAAGGCAGCATGCCAGAGCACATGGGTGCAGGATCTTGGGCTGGACTTTCTATAGTGCCTCCCAAGGAGACTCTGGAAACCATTCTGTTGGCACTGGATACAGAGAAGTAAGAATAATCGACTAAATTAAACACAGTTTGTCAACTAGATGTGCCCGCAACTTTGTTCACACATTTAAAAAAAAAAAAAACACAAACCCATCTGTTGAATTTTGGAATAAAATAAAAATCATACGTGTTACTGTGAAGTGTGCTGAATGAAGGTGTGAGATCGTGTTTATTAAGTAAATTTTAATTGCCTGCTCACAAGCTTGTATTTTAAAAAATGTACAGCGCCATCTGTTGAATTTTGAAATGAACTAATGATTATTATTATTTTTTTATGATATAATGGCGTTTTCATTTTAATTCAAATTCGCTGATTGCGATGAAACAAAGCCTATATGTTACCTCAAGCTCGGTCAAGTACACATGTGAAAACCCTATTAAAATTCGTTCAGTAGTTTTTACGTAATGCGTGCACAAACAAACAGACAGACAGACAAAAATTCCAAAAACCATCTTGGTGTGTTCTATTACTCATCTTACGTCCCCGCAAATCATTAAAAAATATATTTTTTTAATATCTTCAATTTACATACATGCCAAATTTACAGTTGTATTATTATATTGTATGGTATTCATATATTTCTGATTGACATGAGGTCTGTTTCGTTTCTCCTTTTTAGGCCTAAGAAGCTTCGTTTTCACCCCAAACAGCTGTACATCTCTGCTAAGCAGGGGGAGCTCCAGAAAGTCTTAATGATGCTTGGTAAGATGCATTGTCTTTTTTTCAGCCACTTATTCTTTTGTGCTCTTCAGCTTTATGACACAAATGTTTATCCATGTTTTTCTAGTGGATGGAATTGATCCAAACTTTAAGATGGAGAGCCAGAGCAAACGAACACCCCTTCATGTAGCAGCTGAGGCCGGACATCAGGAGGTCTGCCACATGTTGGTCCAGGTCAGTATTTCCAGATGTACATCCTCTATACAGGATGTATTTCATACATCCTGTATAGAGGATTCATCCTAATCCCTTGGTTTAACCCTAACTATTCAGGATTTTTTTTTTATACTTCTAAAATAAGGTTGTTAACTTTTGTGTGTCAGTCTGGTGCAAACTTGGACATATGTGATGAGGACCAGCGCACACCTTTGATGGAGGCTTGTGAGAACAATCATCTGGATACAGTACGCTACCTACTGAGAGCTGGAGCCATTGTATCCAACAAGGTCTGTCTGTCTGTCTGTCTACAGTATTTTGTCTATCTATGTTTCTGCTTTATTGGATTTCTCTGTCACTATTTATATATGTATCTCTCTGGCTATCTGCCTGTATTTCATTTAAATTTCCAGGTCTTTATGTATCTGTCTGTCTGTCTGTCTATCTATCTAGATATTTATCTGCCTGTATAATTATTATTTGGATAAATCCTTTATTCTACCTTTCTACCTGTGTACCTATCTGACAGTGTGTCTGTTTCTCTGTATGTCTCTCTAGCTCTGGCTGTCTGCCTGTTTATCTGTCTTTCTTTGTATCTGTCTCTCTGTGTTTTGGACTATCTTGTACTAACAACAGCCTGCATGTTTCTTACTGATTAAACCTATTTAAATCAAAACGTAAACCATCTTTTTCATTGCCATGTTTTCAGGATGCTGAAGGCTCGACGTGTCTCCACCTTGCTGCTAAGGCTGGTCATTTTACTATTGTAAAACACTTGCTGTTTACAGGCCTTATTGACATTAACTGTCAGGTAAAGAGGTGATCAATGTTTTAACCATTACCCGCATCATCAGATTCTAGTCTTTAGACTTGTGTTCTCATCTGCAGGATGACGGTGGCTGGACAGCAATGATTTGGGCGACAGAGTACAAACACATCGACCTGGTTAAGCTGCTGTTATCTAAAAATGCTGATGCCAACATCAGAGACAAGGTCAGTGTGGATATCGTGTTCAAGAAACACGTGATAGACATCAAACACATCTTGGCTGATCCAAGTACATTTTAGATTATGTGAATCCTTACTGGATTATTTTTTTTTGTATTGATTTAAAATCATTACATCCATTTTGCGATAGTTTTGTATTGCTTGTTTTGTTGGTGAAGCTGGGACATTATCATATAGTCTAGTGTTTTATCTTGGTAGGAGGAGAATATCTGTTTGCACTGGGCAGCATTCTCTGGCTGTGTGGAGATTGCTGATGTTCTTCTGAATGCCAAGTGTGATCTTAACACGGTTAACGTGCACGGAGACTCACCATTGCACATTGCATCACGGGAAAATCGGTTGGATTGTGTCACGTGAGTGCAACCTGATTTGACAGCCAATTAAACCTCATTCCATTGGGATGCAAATTGCAAATGCTTATACTTTAGAAGGAAGTTTTGCCCTATTTTAGTTTTTTTTTTTAATACCGTAAAGTTTTAGTAGAGATGGGCAAACTGTGCTGGAGTGATGATCAAGTCCATTCAGAAATTTTAACAGCAGCATTGAAAGAACACATGCTTTTGTAGGCAAGGAATCAAAACCAGATTGATGTCAGTAGTAAGCTTCTCAACATTCTCAGCTTTTTGCCAACTGCAGGTTGTTTCTGCTGCGGGGGGCAGATGTAAACCTAAAGAACAGGGAAGGAGACTCGCCGCTAGAGTGCTGCAACCAGAACTCGAAGGTATGGAGCACTCTGCATGCAAGCAAGAGGCAGAGGGAGGCGAGTGGTGAAGGATGCACTGCTGGAGAAAAGCTCCTCAACAGGTAGGTCCAACTATCATACTTGTCCAAAACTAGCAAATTAAAATTCAAATTTTATTTGTCACATACACAGTCATACACAGTACGATATGCAGTGAAATGCTTGTACGACCGCCAGTGACCTTAAAGAGAAAATAAAAACTATATATAAGGAATAATATTAATAAAAAGAAATACGAAAGAAAATAAATTTAACTAGTAAATACATGTATGCAAATACATGCATGTAATACATTCCTCATTTTATTTGCTTGTCTTTCGTATAGCTGTGCACTGTATCCCTTAAACGACATGATGTATATTGTTTTGTCTGCCACGTAATTTTTTTTCTTTATATCTGACTTAAATATATAGGCATTTCATCAAAATATCCTTTCCAAGAACTCTTAATTTAACTGCTGCTTTACTTTACTTGCGTCCCTTGTTTTGCTCACAACACCTATAGACTTATGAAACCTAGACTATAGGTTTCATAAGTCTTATGCCCTGTGAAATTAATGCGTAACTTTATTTACTGACTTACTAACTTTCACTTACTGATTGACTTTACTGACTAACTTAATTTACTTATTTACCTACTTTCAGTCTAATACTTGATGATATTAATGACTTGATTCACTTACCGATTTATTTCTACGGTGGGTCCTAGGGACAAAACCTCAAGTCAAAGCACAACCATTTTGGAAACACACTGGAAATCCAAAAACGCATACACAAAGTCAAAGCACATGCAAAAATAAAAACGCTGTTAAAACAGAAACATAAAGTTCAAGCACATACACAAAGAAAAAACCCACAAAAGTCACATAGTAAATATTAGCAGCAATTAATTTACCCACAGTCATTTAATTATGTGCTTTGACTTTTTTTTGTGTGTGTTTTGGCTTTGCAGCATTTTGCTTTTTGTATGTGTTTTTGTATGTGCAGCATGTTTACTGTAACATTTCTGCTTTGACTTTTGTGTGCGCTTTGTCCCTATGGACCACCATCTAAATATTTCATTTACTGACCCACTTCACATATGTAATAACTTATTTAATTGCATACTCATAAACACGTAAAAAAAAAAAAAAAAGTACAACGCCATCTGTTGAATTTTGGAATTAATAAAATTTTTGTGTTATCGTGAAGTGCGTGGAATGAAGGTGTGAGATTTGCGTTTATGCTAGTTTTTTTTCTTATTATTTGTTTATTTTTTGTAATTTTATGTTTTGCATTTAAATTTCAAATATCAAGTATTTTCTCTTCCCATGGCCTGATTTAGATGAAACAACGCCCCTGTGTTACCTCAAGCTCAGTCAAAAACACCTGAGAAAACCCCATTAGTAGTTTATATGTGCACAAACAGTTAGACAAAAATTTCATAAATGTTTTTCATAATGTACAGACACACCATCTTTACAGTTTTATTCTATGTATAGATTACTAACCTCATTTTACTGACTTGTAGATATATTTACTTACTTCATAGACTGACTTACTTCACTTTACACAGGTGAAGTTTACTGACCAACTTCATTACTTACTAACCTGGTTACTTTACTGTATGA
This sequence comes from Clarias laeviceps, assembly GCA_030014305.1. Lineage (NCBI taxonomy): Eukaryota > Metazoa > Chordata > Actinopteri > Siluriformes > Clariidae > Clarias > Clarias laeviceps. Next base: position 21,465,846 of record JAQMYJ010000011.1, on the reverse strand, counting down.
TGTACTGAGTTTGTCTGCCTCTATTCAGGGATATATCTCGAGGTTATGAGAGAGTACCCGTGTCCTGTGTGAACGCTGTGGACAGTGAGCCCTGCCCCACTGACTACAAATATGTGCCCGATAGCTGCGTCACCTCTCCCATGGACATAGACAAAAACATCACTCATTTACAGGTAAAGCAGCTTTTAATGTCTCTAAAATTTAGAAAGGTATATGTATTTTGAATATCCATCATAAAAATTCCAATTCTCCATGCAAACAAAATGAGGAAAACATGCTTTGATGAAAAAAAAAGTCCTCAGTCAGAAGCTGTTGTTGACTTTAGCTTTTCTGGTATAAAAATTAGGATTGGGAGTGTAAAATAAAGTGGTGGATCACAGCATAATCATGGGATAATTGCATCTGCTCATTATCAGGGCATTTCAATCTAAAAACTAGTTGCCTCTGCCAGGAGGTTGAGATAAAGTGATTTTCTATACCTCAATAAAATTATTTCCGTATATACTGTAGATTTGTCACGGTCAAACATCCATGTGCACAACCTTTTTTCTGTTCTACGATTGTCTTTTCATCATACAATTCTATTTAACTGTAAATGAAAAAATGTTTAATCATTGTGAAATGTGATTTTTATTATTATTTTTCCCCCTTTTCCAGTATTGCGTCTGTAAAGACGACTGCTCCTCGGCCAGCTGCATGTGCGGTCAGCTCAGTCTGCGCTGCTGGTATGACAAGGTACGGCTGAATATCTTGCGGCCACATTAAGAAATGAGTTAAATCTATTAATTACTGGTGTTACTAAACTGCATGGTTACACGTTCTGCATGGTTAACCTGACTCGTCGTGTTCATCTCAGGAGAGCCGACTGCTGCCAGAGTTCTGCTCGGAGGAGCCGCCTTTTATCTTCGAGTGCAATCACGCCTGTTCGTGCTGGAGAACCTGCAAGAACCGCGTTGTTCAAAACGGACTCCGGTAGCGTCCTGTCACCATGAATATCTACGACATAAAGTTTGTCGGTACGTTTTTTTCGTTTCTTTTTTTTTTTAAACAGAGGTTTTATTAAATGTGATGTGCTGTCAGGATTCGACTGCAGCTGTTCAGGACTCAAAAAATGGGCTGGGGTGTTCGGACATTACAGGACATCCCGCAAGGAACCTTCGTCTGCGAGTGAGCGTCTCTCATTTCTCTCCCTCTGTCTGTCTGTCTGAGTTAATCTGAAAATACCTGCCTGTCTGAAGCGTTCACTGTGTATGCGTGTGAAGTACAGTTTTGTGTATGTCCCGATGTCGTCCTTTGTGCAGGTACGTCGGGGAAATCATCTCGGATGCAGAAGCAGATGTCAGGGAGATTGATTCCTACCTTTTCAGCCTGGACAGCAAGGTAACCCCAGACTAAAAAAAGAATTTCCCTCGTAATGTCTTATTGGCTTTTCTGATATGTCTCAGTAAAGGGGCTGCTGGTCTGGCAGGTTTCTTTCTACGTCCACTTGCTTTGTAAGTGTGAAAACGGGGTAGGAGTGCAAGTGCTTTGAGAACAATTTCACACACTGTTGCATCATAAAATGGTACCTAGTTCATGTTATGGAAATGAGTGTGTTATTATTGGCTGATTTAAATGCATTAATCTTTTCAGCCTGGGGTTTAGTGAGAATACCTATCGTGGCCGTGTGTTTTTGATGCACTAAATGTTTGGTGTACTTCATATTTTTTCTTCAACAAAATTCTCTCATTGCTCTGAAAAATATATCCAATATAATAGCGATGAGCATGATGCCGTGCTCTCTCAGACTCACATAGATGAATTGGACTGGAAGGAAGTTATTATTTATTTTTTTTTCAGTTTCACCCTCAGGCTTTTGTTAACTTGTACCAAAAAATTATTCACCATAACAGCGCTGCTAACAGTGCAATGCAATTGATATAATGCTCATTAACGCAAGCTTATATTGCTATTCGCCACATGGCAGGACTGTCAGCCGTGAAGCTTTGATCTGGAAGCTAGCCACAGGAAGTTGTTGCGTTCATAATCTTAAAGGATGATGAAAGCTGTTTTCAGTCTTTATTTTTTTATTTTTTCCTTTTTCAATAACCCCACACTCACAAACTGTCATTTCCGTTTTTATTACAGGTTGGAGATATGTATTGTATAGACGCTCGTTTCTATGGCAACATCAGCCGGTTCATAAACCACCACTGCGAGCCAAACCTATTCCCCTGCCGAGTGTTTACCTCCCACCAGGACCTGCGCTTCCCGCACATCGCGTTCTTCGCCAGCAAGAACATCAGCGCTGGAGACGAGCTAGGGTGAGCCGTGCCGCCGCATTTCCCCAAACCTCGCCCGCTAATCTGCAGTCATTAGCTTCTCATCAGTGTAGTGTAATAAGTGGTAAATATAGATGGCGGAACAGAATATATTTGTAAAACTGGGACATCCGAAGGTGGTGATTCATTCACTGTTTTGAAAAAAAAAAAAAAAAGGAGGCACATTTAAGATCACAAGTTTTGTCTAAATAGTTATTTAATTATTGTTGTGTCTCCAGGTTTGATTATGGCGATCATTTCTGGGACGTGAAGGGCAAACTGTTCAGCTGCCAGTGCGGCTCTTCTCAATGCAAACACTCGGCAACGGCGATCGCTCAGCAGCAGGCCGACAGCACGCCAGGAGAACAGCAGGCCGACAGCACGCCAGGAGAACAGCAGTCCGACAGCACGCCAGGAGAACAGCAGTCCGACAGCACGCCAGGAGAACAGCAGTCCGACAGCACGCCAGAAGAACAGCAGGTCGACAGCACGCCAGGAGAACAGCAGGCCGACAGCACGCCAGGAGAACAGCAGGCCGACAGCACGCCAGGAGAACAGCAGGCCACCACCCTCCCAGATACAAGTTCATCTACCACACCTCCCAGCCCCACCTGAACCTCGCCACGTTCCTGCCCTTATCCTCCATCTACCGGCCATCACCAGCGCGCGCACACACTCCTCAGCAGGAGGATCCTAGCAGACGGGCAGCCTGGACCACTGGCCGTTTTGGCTCGAGCGCTCTTGGTTTAACTTATCGCTGGACTGCAGCTGAAGGGTCACGCACATGTACAGATACTTCAATATAAGCGGAGGATAGAATCTGACTATGGTGCTGTAGCGTGTCGGGCGCTCAGAGAGAGCCTCTGCAGTATTATGCATCACTCCGCGTCCTTCGAAGAACATGCAGAAGATGACGTTTTAATGTCACCAACCTCCACGCACAACGCAAAGCCGCGGCGTGTTTACTTTCCATTGTCTACAGAGTTTCAGATGTAAGATGCACTTCGTTGTGGCACACCTACATTCTCAAGGAGTTCATCCTGCAGGATTGTATAATGAAGGTTTTAAAGTTCCAAGTGACAATGTTAGATCATTTCAAAATCTCTTTTTCTTTTCTTTTTAAACTTCCCCAAATAAATGTGTTGTATTTAAAAAAAAAAAAAAAGCTGGATGTGTGATGGACATATATTTTTTTTTTATCAACTGACTCATTTCCGGATATCATGAGCGTCTGTTTGTCTGGTTAAACTCTCATTGAAGCTGGACATTATTTATTTGCCAGTGTTTTTCGATCAATTCCCATCTGCTGGATGTCTTCTCATAATCCTGCACAGACCGTGGGAGGAACCGTGAGCCTCAGAGACAAACTGCCCACTTTGAGCTGGCTCCTGCATGTTACTGATTAAATCTGAAAATATTCTTATGCTGTTTCTTCCAAACCCCCTTTTTTCCGACCTCCAGGATCAAATGAACACATCTCTGCAATGATGGGCTCTCTCTTTTTCCTTCGTGATTTTCACGTCAAAACTTTAACATTTGGCAGGAAAGGCCATATGTAGTCAAATAGGAATTTTTGGCTAGGGAATTTGTGGTTATTGAATACTACAAATGGTGCTGAACAAAGATTTTGTTTGTTTTTATTTTTTTATAACTCAATGTGTTATAAACACATTATGAAATAAGATTAACCAAGTGATGTTTTTTTCTGTAATTTTTTTTACCTTTACCTCTGGTTTTCTAACTGTAGATGACCTCCTTAGCCTGTAAGAATTTTTTTTTTTACATTTAACAATTTAATGTTGATAGTGAAGCTATGTCTTTTTTTTTTTTCTTTTTTTTTTTTTTTAACATTGATAGTATAGTCACAACCATTGTGCTCATCCTGCCATGTAGATCTAAAACACTGCAAAATGAAAGGACATTTTTCCTCAACACAGACATGAGTTGGTTGTAATTGTTTTTTTTTTTCCAATAAATTTACTTATCATGAAATATGACTTTATTGTGTGACAGTCATCATTGTCATCAATAAAATAGATACAAGGAGCGATTGAGGGGGGCAAAGAGCTTTTTGGTCCTTCCCCTTACTTGTTCAAGGAGACCTGAAGCCATTGGAACTGTCCGAAACCATCATGTGTAAAAGTTAGTAAGAGAGTTGAATTGTTTTTTGTGTAAAAATATAATAATCATCTGATCATAGCAGGTCTTAGTATTGGGCAAATACCACCTCAGAAAAAAAACACACAACTTTTCTCACCATGCCATTACTTATTTAACAAATATGAAACTAAAAGAAAAAAAACATGACTGCAATAGTAAGTACCACCTGACTGCTTTCACAGAATTTAAGAGAGTAAGTTGCACCCAGGTGCTGCTAATCATACGCCCTTAATTAATTGATCATCAGTATGTGTTCAGACTTCTATAAAAGCAGACGTTTAGGCAGTTTGCATTAAGGAGTTTAAGTTAACATAAAGCCAAAAGGGAAAAACATAAGCAATTGTCTCAGATTTCACATCAGTCTGGAAAAGGGTTTCCAAACAATTTGGAGTTCAACATTTTATGGTGAAAAAGATTATTTACAAGTGGAAGGCATTCAAGATCGTTGCCAATTTTCCCATGAGTGGACATGCCAGCACATTCACCCCAATGTGAGACCATGCAATGCTCAAAGAAATACAAAATACCTCAGACCTACATCTTGAACCCTTCAGGCCTCACTGAGCATGTTAAATGTTAAAGTACATGACAGCATAATTGGAAGAGGACTCAACAAGTATGGTTTGTTTGGAAGGATCTCTGCGAGAAAGCCTCTTCTGCCTAAAAAGCACATGGAAGCACGACTGAGGTTTGCAAAAAAGCATCTGACTAAATTGCAAGGTTGTACTGAAGGTCCAACTGAAGCAATGTTATAAAGAAGAATGTCCCAAAATTCCTCCACAATGATGAGAGACTGATAAAGTCATACAGGAAATGGTTACTTAAGTTATTGCTGATTAAGGTGGTTCTACAAGCTATTGAATCATGGGGGTACTTTGTATTGCCCACATGATTTATTTTCTTTTTGGCTTCAAAGTTATGTTTCATTTGTATGAGGTGCTATTTGTCTAGTCCTGAGACCTATGAATTTTATTATTTTGTTTTGCACAAAAACGCATACAATTAAAAGAGGCTGTAATAATTTTTCACATGCCTGTATGTTCCCAATGATGTATAGTTCTTTTGAAGGCAAAATATCATCTCATTTATTGCTGAAATATCCTGTATATCAAACCCTCAAGAATCAATCAGTGTTAGGTTGGTCTTTGTGCCAATTTTGTTGGAGAAGAACCAAGGCCATATGGTTTTATAGAATGCCAAAAAAGCCAAATTCGGCATATCATAAAACAACATTCTGATAAAGAACATTCTGAGGATAATCATTATATCACGAGTTCAAAAGTTAAACACCAAATGCAGTCCTGCATACTGTATGGAACAAAGTGAAGCATGATGGTTCATGATGTTACATCTTGCTTGGTTCTCTGACTAATTCCTGATCCTTAGCAGGTAACCTCAATTAAGTCCAATTCATACTGAATTTGGTTTCAGGTTGTAACACAAAAAATGCAGGTAATCTTAGGGCTCTAGGACAGCATAGGTTCTCTAAGATAGTGGTACATGCTGGAGCTAACGAAATATACCTTCGTCAGTCAGAGGTTAGCAAGAATAACTTTTCAGAGGTGTTTAAATTAGCGAAGGCGATGTCCGATGAGGTAATATGCTCTGGTCCCATCCCAATGAGACGTGGCGACATAACTTACAGCAGGTTATGGTCGCTGAACCGCTGGATGTCCAGGTGGTG
>JAQMYJ010000011.1:21443874-21459602 GCA_030014305.1 Clarias laeviceps | reverse complement strand
TTGATTGTGTAAAGCTGCTTTGCGACAATGACAATTGTTAAAAGCGCTATACAAATAAAATTGAATTGAATTGAAAATGCAGATCTGTTCAAGGTAAATGAATAGCTATTAAACAAAGTAGTTTTATCCAAATCTACGTTATATCCATTAAATAGATTTGGCTTCAATAGTCTACTTTTGGTTTATTTGACTGCACTACCTGTTGGATAGTATTATAATCTCTCTACAGGCTGGAGTAAGCAATTAGCCACCTAGTGGTGTCAGTGCCAATACCCACCTGTGTCATAACTCCCATTCAAGTGGACCACTAGCCAATGCTGTTTTTAGTTCCAGCCTGGGCCTTTCTCTATGGACAAGTAGAGATTGTTTTGCAAAGTCCAACAAAAGGCCAAAGCAGGAAGTCTCTCTAAATCAGGCTTTGTAAACCATATTCTTGCCTTCCTGGTGTTGAAGGAAAAAGTAAGCCTTGTTGCTGATTTAGGGTTTTGAGGCCTTTTTGGCAAGATAAAGCCCCATAATGAGCAAGGCAGGAACTGCCTTTCCGCATTCCACAAACCTCAAGCTCCTCTGTGACCAACTACTTTGTCTTCATCATCTGGTAGCAGCTGCTTTATGATCACCTGTTTCAAGTGCAAAAAACTATTGGCATTTTTCTTCAGAGAAATCGGATACAAAGTCAGGTTTTGGTTTTTGAGGTTAACGAGAAGGAGGAACCATGGCAGAAAATGTACAAAATGTGCAGACTACGTCCCAATGGCTGGAGAGGCGATCAACTGTGGTTTATGGTAGGAAACACCTTGATCTGGGTCTCAATGTTGCCAGTGTTAAATGTATTATTTATCTATATTTAATAAATTAATAAGAAAAAATAATTCATTTTGTGGACATTCCATTAACATAATTGTAACTACAAAAGTAACTAGTATGATGTAGTTTAAACTGCTGTGTTGTATGAGGAAAAACATTTCTTCATATGCTTCAGGAAAATGCTAAACTACTATGGTATGTTTGTACATACAGAACTGTACCATGTTAGATACAGTATGTTGGTACATACTACTGGCATGTTAGACATCTCCTGAACTTTGAAAGCCGCTGTGATACCCAATAAGTACCATGGTATTCACCAAAGTACTGTGCATTAACCTTTAGAGGGTACCATAACAGGCAAAATGCCACTGCAGAGTTTGCCATATAAATATCACCATAGTGGTACATAAACATGTAGTATATATTTGTGACATAATCCTGGCACATGTTCCATAGTACCACACTACAATAAATGGTAGAACAATGTGCCATACTAATGGACTAAAGTACTGTTGCACAAAAGTATGTATCACGGTAGAATCATGTACCGTCGTGTGGTATATGTACTATATCAGCAAATAAGTACCCTGGTAAAATTTCTTATGATTATTTTCTAATAATGGCACTCCCTTTCTTTGTTTACTCTTTATTTAAAATCCATTTTAAAAGTACAACTATACAATAGATAAGTCAAATCCTTCTGAAACCCTTGTGCAATTAATATTACTAAGCATTGTGACAGATATAATACATAATAATCGTGTTTATAGTAGAATCCAGACTAACACCAGTAGCTAGACAAATTTGTGTCACATTTGTATAGCATCAAAGTACAATAGTTTGTCTGAAATAGGATTAGTTGTATTTGCATTAGCTTTTAAAATAAAGATTTCTTGTTATTTGGAAGGTAATTTTATACACATGAAAGCAAGAAATGTATACAGTTGTAATATATACCCTAGTTGTGTTTAAAGGGTACCTACTGTATTATGCAAATTATTTCTTTAAAAAAAACTTTTTGGGTATTTTTAGACATCCAGGTTGGTCTCCACTGTGCTTGCTCAAACTAAATTTCCTGCTTTTTGTTCTCAATATAGACCAGGGCTTAAACACGCCAATTATAATTTCCCCCTGATGTGACCTCATAGAGGAGATACCCTTCACAACTAGTTGTTCGGCTCTGCAGTTCTCTGGTGGGCCGTGCCTCAGAAGTGTCAAATTGAACCCAGAAAGGGCCATGTGGATACGTTTCGACATCCATAAAATAGACACTGAAATGGCATGTTTGGGGGAGGAGTGAAACAGAAGGAAAAAATGCATTATAAGAAGGGTATTTCAGCTGGAACAATAACAGACAAACTTTTAGGGCACCCTGAGACCTTTGTAGATAGAAATTATAAACATTGCCACAATATTAGTTGTGTTTTTTGCCCAGCTATTGCTTTTACTTTGCTTGTACTAACATGTTCATTCCATGACCACAGCGATGCGCTCAGTAATTCTTCGAACATGGCGGATGTTGACACTGGGAGTGGAGTACAGCTCCTGGGCTCACAACCCTGAGCTCTCTGACAGGCAGAAGATGAGGAGGGTAGCGATGGCTGACGTGTCACACACTGCTGTACTCACGGAGTCCGATCAAACCTGTGAAGATGTCCAGACTATGGATCAGTACAGCAGCTATAACACCGTTATTGACCTAGAGAGGCCTGATGAGCTAAAGGGTGCAGACATTGTCAGTGCGCATGAGATGTGTCAAGACGATGTCATGCTCTGGTGCAGCAGGTGAGAACTAAAATATACAAGAGACATACTTCATAACTTATAATTGGTTTTCCAATTGGGTGAGAAACACACAGAATTTGTTTGGATAGCTTTAATTTTTCTATTATTAGATGATAAGCATTGAGACAAAAAAAGCAATACCTCTACATTGAACTGCCATCATGAAGTCTTAATTATATTATTATGCAAATGGAAAACATGCTCAAACCTACATGCACTCAGGAGTGTTACATGACCTGCATTTGCATAATTGAACCTGACAGACTTGAACATAATGTAACACCTGGCTGTCACATCTTCTTTCATTAACATTTAGGCTACAGCTGTATTTCTTTAGCTTTTCACTGACATTTACAACTTCATTTTTAAAAACAGTTTGACGAAAACTAATTTTCGCACCGTGACCCAGGGTGGATTTAATTATAAATAGAATCACAATATTGCTTCCAAATGGTCAAAAATTACTGCTATGGCTATTATGGAATTACATCAGGAGGCAAAAGACTTTATTTTAATAATATCTCAGGATAGCAAGTTATTAAGTTGCAAAAATTAGATATCATTAAAAATAATTAAAATAAAATAATTAAATTTTAAGTCAATAATGACAACGCTGTATTTTATTTCTTGCGTTTCACGGCTTTCATGCAAAAGATTTGATTTTGGAACTAACTGTACTTGATGATAAATTGTTAAGATAATTCACTAATAAGTTAAGTTATCTAAAAGAATTTTATACAAATTTAAATATAAAATAGATTTGTATATATATAGTCTGATCTCATTTTTAAAAATATTAATTGATGAAGTGACAAATAATATATTTTTATATAATTTTTATATACTGTATTTTATGGTTTAAAGAAAGTTTAAAGATTATAGCTCCTACAGTTATCATCAGCAGAAGATAAGTTAAGGCTTAATTTCTGTCATATATATTACTGCATGGTGAAATTATATCTTCACATATTTATGGTCAGAATACAGGGGCAGCCATGATACAGAACTCCTGGAGCAGATTGAGAAAATGGGCCCAACAAAAGCAAACTGGTGGTGCTAGGGCTTAAACCACCGACCTTCCTTTGACTAACTGTGTTTTAATCCTCTGAGCTACCACTGCCCCTACAGAGTTTGTGTAATGCTTTATTTTGCCATTAGAGGGCATTACAGTTCAGATGAGAGAAAAAATGTTTTTGCACAGGATGGACACATAAATTGCTTACAGTACTTCCTATTGTTAAGTGTATTGTATATGTAAAACTGAAAACTGAGCTCAGGTGAACTTTCAAACATGCAAACTAATTTCTGGAAAAATCCAACCATCCAGCAGGTCAGGACTGAACAGGCGACCCAAACAATGAGAAACTATAGATCGCATACAGGTAGTGCTGTATCCTCTTTTAAGAAAATTGTTTTAGAAGCTGGCAGTGGGATTAATTAGCTGATCCATCACACCCTGTTTTCAGGAAGTCCAAATGTGCTCAGAGTCTCTCAACAATCATGTACGGTCTGGTTTAAAAACAGTAGAGAGTAGCACTTGAGTGAGAGACCTCACTGTCCACCAAGACACTCACGGCTGACAGAGTGTGAATGGAAAGCGCTGAGACCACTGAGCGAGCTTCAACTTTTGCACTCTCTGACAGTGCGACAGTGTTAAAGAATCTTGATGTATGAATACTCAATTCTCTAGCAAAAAGGAAGTCTTTGTTAGGCTACAGGACAACTGATCCTACAGGTTTTGCCTTTAGCATGAAATAAAATGGATAAATATCTGTATCATTCGATTTGTAACACAGACATATTGGAAAGCAACAGGTAATTTTTTTGAAATATATAATGTATTGTTCACAAGATCTCTGATAAGCTACTGATGGCACAGTTTAGCAGGTGGCCATTTTGAGTCAGATGATAGCTAGAGCCAAGGGTGTGGCTATGTGGAGTAAAAGGTGCCACACGTTTGAGGGATCAGTTTTTTGCTCATGTGCAATTCTTGTCCACATTCTTGTTTTTTCATCCAAATCCTTTCAGTATAAAGAACTATAAAGCAGCTACAGTATTAATTATTATTATTAATATTATTAGTATTTCAAAATGGATGTTTGAAATCATATTTTAAAAAAATTTACTTTTTCTTTAAATACTGTAATCAGGTCTTCACCTTTCACACTAATTTTCTGGAAGGCGTCACTTTGGATTAGTGGTTAGCTCTGTCGCCTTGCACCTCCAGAATCCGGTTTCGATTCTCACCTCGGGGTCTGTGTGCATGGAGTTCGCATGTTCTTCCCGTGCTTGGTGGGCTTCATCTGGGTATACCAGTTTCCTCCCACAGTCCAGACATGCAGATTAGGCTAAATGCGTTTCCAAATTACATGTAGTGTGTGAATGAGGATGTGTGTGTGTCCTGCAATGGATTGGCACCCTGTCCAGGATGTACCCCGCCTCATGCCCTAAGTCTCCAGGGATAGGCTACAGGCCCACTGTGACCCTGTATACGGGATAAAGCAGTGTAGACGATGAGTGAATGAGTGAATGATGTGGCATCCATTTTGCATTAAAGAAAGTAATGATATTCGAATAATGCAATTTTCATAATTAGATCTTTCTGGACAGTGGCACAGTGGCTTAGTGGTTAAAACTGTCATCTTGCACCTCCAGGGTCCAGGTTTAATTCCCACCTGGGAGTCGGTGTGCTTGGAGTTTATATGTTCTCCCTGTGCTTGGTGAGTTTCCTCTGGATACACCGGCTTCCTCCCACGGTCCAAAGACATACAGATTGGCGTTCCCAAATTATACTCGTAGTGTGAATGTGAATGTTGACCTAAGGTCCTACCACGGTCGTAAACATTAATATATACAATGGTCATCATTGGCCTCCACAGTCCCTAGTTGGACTACAGAGGTTCCTAGATAGATGGATTTCATTATGGGGCATCAATTTTGCATTAATCAAGAGTAATGCATTTTATTGTCATAAAGGAATTTTCTTCTACACATAATCAGGTCAACACCCGTCTGATTTTCTGGAAATCTGGACACCTTGCTGTCTAGTATACGGATGAAGCAAAACCTCTTCAAGAAGATGATTTGAAGGTCGACCCTGTTCCACCTATATGCATATAGGTTGCTGCATGTCCATGCCCTTGACGAACACGTTTGTCACCACACCCACAATTTTGCTCCATCCAATCAGGGATATTCTTCCATTAGCCTGCTTCAGGAATTTCTTTTATGCCTATGCTTAGGAGAATCGCGCGCACATGCACGCACATTATCATCACCATCATCATCATCATCATGAAGGATGATGACCTCAGCGGAGAGGCGCCATGACGTTGCCTGGTAGATCGCGCGCGGTTATAGGAGGCATCAATTAGGCGTCATAGTGTACTTAAGAAGCAGCGCGCGCGCTGCACAGTGCACACATCACGCGCGTCTTTGTGCAAAGGAAAGCGACGCTTAGGCTTTTTTTTGTGTTTGTTTGTTTAAAAAAAAAACTAATACGTATCGAATGTTGACATGATTGATGTTGCGTTTTTTTTTCTCTTTCTTTCCTCCTCTCTGTTTTTGCATTGAGAGATGATCTGGCATGACGCGCGAGGGGTGAGTACGTGTCGGTTCTGCGAGCCTTCAGCGGGTCTTACGTGTGCCACGGATTGGATGCTGGGCGTCATTTGACGCTCTCTTCACGCGGATTATATATATTATATAGACACATATGCATGCAAAGTTTTCTTTTTGTCAGTTTTCCATATGGAGTGAAAAGGGACAGCGCGCACGAGATAGGAAGAGCAGATCAGATCACGCGCGCAGTGATGGAGACAGTGAGGAAGCCCTCGAATGTCTCTAATGCGTGTTGACTCCGATGCCAGTTACCTGTTGGATATACTTGCATGTCTAGGATGGCTCGCTTTGGGGATGAGGCGTCTGGGCGCTATGGAGCCGCTCCGGGCGCGGGGAGAGGAGGAGGAGGAGGAGGTGGAGGAGGAAGCGCGCGGCCGGGAGGCGCACCGGGCGCTCCGAGGCTCTACAAGCAGTCGATGGCTCAGAGAGCCCGAACCATGGCTCTGTATAACCCGAAGCAGACCAAGCAGAACTGCTTCACCGTCAACCGCTCGCTGTTCATTTTCAGCGAAGACAACGTGATCCGGAAATATGCCAAGAGGATCACCGAGTGGCCATATCCTCTCCGACCCAGTCTGGCTCTGGAAAGTTTATTAAATCCCCATCTCATTCAGAACTCACTGTACTTTTCCATGTTGGCTGGGGTGGTACCATGTTTTATAGCTTGTAGTGCATGGGAAGGTGTATATACAGTTGAGTGCTGTGCCTTGGATCAGCTTTTAAAGCTGTAATAAAAATAAAGCTTTAAAGGGACATACATTAGTGGTCCTTATGTAATTATGCATCGTATATTGTTAAAAAAAATAAATGGCACCACCTCATCCGTCATTGGCACCACCCTAGCCACAAGTAAAAGTACACTTTAGTACCTTTTTTTAAATTTTTTTTTATTGACAATCCTATATACACTTACATGTCCTATAATGGAGAGCATTCACACAGACACATATTTAGGTTCACTTTTGCACCATAAGGTGCCCGATATGTCATTAATCTAACACTTTATGTGTTAATAAGCATATAACAATTGCAGTTCTACAGAACAAAAATATAAAAGTGTACCATTCTTTGTCCTTCATTGAGGCGGTGCGCTAAAGCCTAAACCTTCCATATTTCTTTGATGTATAAGCTTGTCTACCTTTTAACTATGTATTTTTTTTTTAATGGTACACTCTAGTCACACATCAAGGTTAAATATACATATAAAAGGTACCAAAGATACCCTTGTACCTTTTATATGTACCATTTAAAAAAAACATACAGAGGTAAAAGGTAGACAAGCTTATACAAAAGATACCTTTGGAGCAAGGAAAGGTACCCTTTTTTTCTGAGAGTGTACAGTATGCTTTTGTCTTGGTGTCTTCAGTGTGTTTAACATTTTTTTTTTGTGAGAAATATATAAAAATATAGAGTGTATGATAATCTAGTTAAAGTCAAATTAATTATAGGATGAAGAAGAAAAAAATAGAAACATGAATTCAAGCAGATTCTGTGTATGGCATATTAAAAAGCTTGACTCTACACCATGCACTGCATAATTTATGGTATCGTTTAGTACAGTAGTTTGTAAGTATGGGCGTAGGCATGGTTACGGCATGATCAGACAGTTGTAAGCAAAAGGTAAGCAAATTTACACCAGGAAGTGTTATTACCCAGATATGAGAGGAGTCTAAGTAAAAGTAGCTCAGAGCAATAGAATCATTTAATCTTGATAGAGTTAACTTGCTTTATTAAGAAATAATATTATTCATGTGCATGCTTAGGTTGCAGTATTTTCCTTTTATTTAAGGCCTAGGTGTTAATGTGAGCTGGATTCTGAGAATGCTTTGTGTAACACTTGTTGAGAAATGAGTTGCCCAACCCGCTCCAGCGCCACTCAATTTGTTTCTCTGAAAAGGTGCTTTCCATGGTACTGAATAATGCTGATGGTTGTACAAGAAGCCATGACAATAAGTTAGTTAGGTGAACAGATACATGGGTGTATCTGCACTTGTACTCTGCAAGATCCTTTGGAAAATTATGTTAAGTTGAAATTGTTCTTAATTACCACATACATTTAGATTTGTCCATCCCTTCTATTGTATTGTATTGTTTACATTTCACTAAAGTTCCATTGAGCAGTATAGTGGTTGCACCCTCATATCATTTTGGCTTTGTACCTTTTCTGCCTAAATGGAGTTTGCATGTTCGTTTGGGTTTCCTCTGGGGTCTCATTTTTCCTACCAAAAACGTACATGCAGATTGACTGGTTATCCCAACTGGCTGTAGATCTTAATGGTTGATTGTATGTCCAAATGGACATCCCATCCAATCTCATGCCCAGTGTTCTTGGGTTAGATTCCAATTCTACAACAACCTTCCATGACTGGTGTGTGACAATATTGCAGATTTGCTAAAGCCCAGGTGCAACCCCAAAAATGCCAGAGGGGATGTCTTTATCTTTAGAGCATACTATAGACATTATATAGCATATTTGTGCCTTTTCAAATCCCATGTTGCAGCTAGAACTGGACACAAGTAATTGGCCACAGAAATAAAAGCATAAAAAAAAAATCAATGACAGGGTGATCTGATGTGGTCTAACATGAAATGTGGTTCATGTAGTTGATCATTTTCAACTGCATCTACTGAAGTGTTTTATTCCTCTCCTACCACAGCAATTTGCTAATGGAGCATACACGGAAAATTAATTGAATGAAACGAGGAGAATGTATCTCAGTCCTTTTGTGTGTGTGTGTGTGTGTGTGTATGTGCATGTGTGTGGAGGGTGGGTGGGGTGTGGGGCGTCTATAAAGAGCAACTCTCCATTTATGCATGTTACCAATAACTAATTAGTGTGCATCTTAGCTATCATCTAGCTATCAGCTATCATATTCGCACGCAGTTATTGAAGTCCTGACTCCCTAAATCTGTGTGGAGGTATTTATGTAATTTCATCTAGGCTAAGATATACGCAGTAGCCATTTTACAAGGCTGTGTACTTTTACATGTGTACATTTACTGTGACATGGTGCCTCATTTTAAATTGTCTGGAAATGACAGGCTCTGTATTATATACAGAATTTTTGAGTTTGAGATTGTATTAAGCATTGATTTGTTATCTATTTTTACCATACAGAAAACACTGTCCACAAGGTGCATGTTGATTCCTTAGATTCGGGCACCTGCTCACCACCTGGCCATGGTTAAAATAATCAAATATTGACTGTGTATACACAGAACAGCACATGGTGTGGAGTCTCAAAACTGATTATCAAGAGTATTCATGTAAAAAATAATTGTCAATTTAAAGATAAGAAGAAATCGATTGGATTTACTGTATATACTGTATATATATATATATATATATATATATATATATATATTACACACACATTATATGCATTTTTTTTTCTGTGCCATGTCTGCATTGATGTTTTCCTTGACCAACACACTCCATTTGAATACATGATCCTTGCAACCATCATCGCCAATTGTATTGTACTGGCACTGGAACAACATCTGCCAGAAGATGACAAGACGCCCATGTCAGAACGCCTGGTAAGCAGTTTTTTTTTTATTGCTATACTTACCACCTTACAGTGTTTGCTTTGCTTGTCTTATTTCCTGCTGCACAGATTATATATATATGAACAGTAGCAGCAGAGCCCCAGCTGTTCAAACCCTCATTCACAGCATCATACATTTTCAATACTACTAAAGGGTGAATTATGTCTTTTGAGTGAACAATCATTCAAAAACAATCAACAATTAAATAATTGTTTTTTAAAAGATATAACACGGTGATCCTTGCTCGCCTTTCTAAACGTGGTGCAATTGTTGGGCAGCATGTTTAATGCCCCATTTAGCACTCTTTAGTTATTATTACACCTAGATGTCACAAATGACAATGCAGACAGAGGTGCAAAAGGGAAGTCATCTTGCTGTCCCTGGCTTGCACTCTGAACAGTTAACCACACAGTTGTCACATTGGACTAGAATGAAAATTCTTCACGGCCGCCGAGATGTCTTCTTTTTTTTTATAGCAAATGTGAGCAAACATAGAAGTGTAAATATAGATAGTGCGTTTGTGGTGTGAAGAACCATTTCTACTGTAATGTATATTTCTAAGATCAGGATGTCTTTGTATTAGAAATGCGTGCACACCACGATGACGGTGTTTCTCCAGTCCAGGCTGAAAAAGAAGAAATTTATTTATTCATTTATTTTGATGCGGGGGTTGGGTGTGGGTGGGGTCGTGTCATGTCTTTTGTGTGGTTTTTGATGTGCACTTGGGCTTGGAATTTTGCTAAAACCTGTAAAAGCTTCTAGGCTATATCCTGGATGACAATATGTTGACAAGTGTCTATTATAAGGATCCTCTCTATAACTATAAAGTTCACTGTATAGTAGCCCAATGAATCATTCAGCTATGATGGCATTTTGACTTAAGTAAAGCTTTGTTGTTAGTAATGTCTTCCCACCCCAATCAAAATCTATAGTCATGGACTGGTGTTGTTGGAGTATTGTGTGCCAAATTCCTTGATAATTACATCAAAAAAGAAAAATCTGAGGAAATTCTTTTTCAGTTTTTCCAAAGACTGAAAAACCGGATGAGAACGTACATTTTGGTGTAATATTCACTCCGCCCCTAATCTTGGCATTCAGATTGGATCATAAGGAGCTCTCATTTTGGTGTAAGGCTTGGCACTCTTCCCTGCAGTCCGCACAAGAACGACATCTGTGCCTCATTAAGCCTGAGCCTGCTGGGGAATATTGACATACATGAGAATACATGCTCTCACTGTGACCGGGACCTAACCCATGCCGAGCAGCTTCTGATTCCTCTCTTCAGCCATCACGCTCTGGTTAAACCACCACGTGATCTTTTTCAATCACATTAATAAACAGCAGGTGTTTAGAAGCTTGTTTTAAAGCAATCAAAGCAGACTGCTGGTTTTCTGCTGGATGGGAGAGGTTCGCTTTAGACACGCGAGCTAATTACAAATGTGGTAAATGTACCAATTTCACCAAGAGCAAACACATGGTACATTAAGAGAAAAATTAAGTTTATGCTTTCTTAAAAGCCACAACGCTGAATTTCCATCAACATGTAAGAGTGACCACATTAATATAAATCCTGGGTGCAGGAACTCCTGGCAAAGCTGCTGTCACAGGAAATTCATCACACTGGTACATAATAGATAGCAGCATAACTTTTCTCTGCTTCTCACATCAGTAATTAATTATTGTGCAAAGCTTCAGTTATGCCTTTGATTGATTTAATTAATTATTTGTCAACTTGTAGACTTTGAACGTGAAAATGTTTTTCAGGATTTTTTTTCAGGATTTTTTTTCCCCGCCAAAAATGTATTTTTTTTCTATTTTAATGACTGCCTGACGTGAATGATAAAATATTTGATTGTCTTTTTTTTTTTTAGCAATTACACATACAGTAGTACAGTATATCTAATTTTATAGTCAAACCCATCCTTGGATTCTTTCTCCTCACATTCTGTCAGTTTTGAGTTAAATACAGATTTAACTGAAAGACATATGTTGTCCCAGTAAAGAGTTGGGAAACAGTTTCAGAGGACGTTCAATTCTTCCAAAAGGTATTTCAACTAAGATGTGGAATTAACTTGAGCTCGAATAACTTTAAAGACCAAGTGGGCAAGTGAGTTACATAATTATCATAAATTAAATATTCAATGAGCCAGCATAATTTATGCATGTCTTTGGAGTCAGCATTAAAGAGACCACTCCCATCCGAAAGTATTTTCCTTGCTAGGGAGAAAATTTAAGGGTTTAATGGGGGAAGTTTTAACAGGTCTGTAAAAAAATCTCAAAGGGATTTTCTTAAAGAAATAGTTGATTAAAACGTTACACATCTCCATAAAGTACATCAATGTTACGAAAGAATAATTTTAGGCAATTTATCTTAGTAGAATCATTTCAAGCAGATACAGTAGCTTCAATTCAGTTTCCGAGCTTACTTATCTTTTGAGAAGTTTTAAACCTGTAAGACACTTCATTTCTGTTTCGCTCATCACAAAGTGAGTTCATGTTTCTTGGCCAATTCTACAGTACATCACTCCTTTACTCATACTCCATTTCTCCTTTAAAGCTTCATTAAATTCTCTCTTCCTCCGAACAAAACAGTAACCCCTTCTCTCTCTCTCTCTCTCTCTCTCTCTCTCGGCAGGACGACACAGAGCACTACTTTATCGGGATATTCTGTTTCGAGGCTGGCATTAAGATCATCGCCCTGGGCTTTGTCTTTCACAAAGACTCCTACCTTCGCAACGGCTGGAATGTAATGGACTTCGTGGTTGTCCTCACTGGGTGAGTCCACAGCCTGCGGATAGAACTCAGTGTGCTAGAGATGGATGGTTATCCATGTGTGCTGTGTGTTTAGGAGTGGGTGCATGTGTGGCGCGCACCTACTTGTGTGCTTCGGTAGAAGAAGTCCAAGTATTGTCATGTGCTGATCGGTCGCCATCTGCATTTCCGTAAACAATGCCTTATGGTATCCTTGTTTGTCACTCTAAAAACCAGAAGCGAAAGATGCTGAGAGATAACACTCACAATTTGCATTTAGGCGAGTGACTGCATGCCAATAAGGAAATATTTATACTATACTAGAATGAATTTTTATTGGATTTCTACATTTTGAGCAATCTTCATAAACACTTAATGTAATTGTCTTCTAATATCTTTAAATTTTTACATAAATATAACAGACTGAAACAATGAATAATCCAGCAAA
The DNA here is from genome assembly GCA_030014305.1 of Clarias laeviceps. Taxonomy (NCBI): domain Eukaryota; kingdom Metazoa; phylum Chordata; class Actinopteri; order Siluriformes; family Clariidae; genus Clarias; species Clarias laeviceps. The sequence continues at coordinate 21,446,638 of JAQMYJ010000011.1, read as the reverse complement.
GAGACATATACTGTATATAGGATGTAGTAATAAAACTATTAAAAGACACATATTTGTACAGTCATGTCTTGGGCAGCATGGTGTCTTAGAGGTTAGCACTCTCACGTTGCACCTCCAGGGTTTGAGATCTTTCCTCTGCTCTGTGTGCATGGAGTTTGCATGATCTCCGAGTGCTTGGTGGATCTCCGAGTGCCGAATTCCTTAATAATTACATCAAAAATGGAAAATCCGAGGAAAATTTATTTCAGTTTTTCCAAAGACAAACCAGATGAAAGCGTACATTTTGGTGTAATATTCACTTGGTTTCCCCCAGTAGTCCAAAGACATACGGTGTTGGCTGCTTGGCATTTCAAATTGCCTGTAGAGTGTGTGTGTGTGTGTGTGCCCTGCTATGGATTGGCACCACAGACTCTATAAAACAACTGGACAAACCCTCCATGATATCACCAATAGGTTTTCTGAAGAGCAGATTTGAAGCTCAACTGTGGGAGCTCTGGTTGTCTTGGCAGAAGCTGACTCCGGCTACATCTCGGTTTATCCATAAACAGGCAAATGGGTGGAGCAAACAGTACCTGCTTGTGGGTTGGAACATGTGTAATTACCTTAGTTACCACATACTAGATAGCTTAAAACACCAAGGTTCTTAATGCTAATTTTGGTGCGAATGGTACTTTGGATTGAAATCCGTGTTCATTTCTGTTGTAAAGTTGGATATTTTAACATGGTGCTCTATGGGGTTGAGATGCTTTTGGAGCCAGACCCCAGTGGACATTTAAGGAACTGCATGTTTAAGTACTTCCGCCATTTACAGTAGTTCATTTTCCAGAACCAGAGGTTGCTCCTTGGTTGGCACCCTGCCCCCGGGTACATTGAACTAGGCTCACTCCCCACACACAACCCTACACAGGATGAGCGGTATAGAAAATGTATTGATCAATCATGTCCTGGCAATAATAAAATTCCATAAAGATATAAAATGGCCTAGGTTTTATAGTTTATTTCCATTTTAATTGACTGTGTGATTCATTTGGTGCATGAATACATAATTGAGGATGGAAACACGTTTTCCAACTGTTACTGGAAAAGAATCAATAATAGAATGGTGGGGGTGCACGTGTGATGTAACACAGAGTAACTGTTACCACCCAAAAGTTGTTACCAAGATAATTTTTCATTATAATTATACTTACATTACATACATTATAATTGTAATTATACACTGTATAATGTGTGTGAATGGCCCCCTTGTACTCCTTAGATTTTTTTCCTACATCCAGGGCTTTTGGGGGCTTTAACAGTCTCCAAAATTCATGAAAATCAGCACACAGGTTGGAATCTGCTGCCATTAGGACGACTGAGCGGCTGGGCCCTGGGTGTGGCATTGGGCTTTCACAGAAGATTTTGCTGCATAGCTCATACACACTTGCACATATACATGTGAAACCCGGTATACATATAGAACAATTTTTTCACTATGCATGTCATGGGCTAGTCAGTTATTTTGTGTTGCTTGCAAAACGCATCCAAAGGACTGTGATATACTTCTCCAAGGGAACTTTTAGAATCACCATCAAACAGGGCCAATGAGATCTCAAGATACTGATGATGCAAAATTGTGACGGGATTTTTGATATCGCAAATAGTTTAGCTGTAGAGACACCTTAAACTTATGCCGAAAAGTGACATCACATTGAGTGACTTCAAAGTGTGATGCTTTTCCCCCCGCATCCCGGGCGTTTTGGAGGTCTTAATATGCCCAAAAAGCACACAGGTTGTGATGGTACAGGTGCTTGAGGCCCAATCTTCGTTGCTTTGCAACTATTTTATATTTATTTATTATGTATTTATATTTCATTTTTTGTTAATATGACTCCTCCAAGAATTGCTGAAGGTGAAAAACTTTTAAAATTGCTCTCCATTAAAAAAGCTTAACCATATCAACAATTGCATGTTTTATTTATTTTATTCATAATTTTTTCCCCATACAAGTTCCTACATAATTTGTGACCATATAAACAACTCCATTTATATGTATGAACTTGCGATTTGCTTTGCACCTACCAATTTGAGCATTCCAATTCTGACTTATCATAGCAGAATACAGCAGCACTATTATGATTATACAGTGGATTTTAAAATATAGTGGCTTTGATGTTCTTTGCTGGTTGATTAGGGAGCTCTTGTAAACATAGTGTTACCATTAGCATATTTCCATTCCGTCTCAAAAGACCTCCTTGGCTATAAACATACAAATTGCATTAATCTGAAATAATTTGTTTTGCACTGAAGTGTACTTTGCCTTCAGCTCGAGAATCATAAAGGCTAACTTGGCTGACCTTATCCCAAACCCATTCTCTCAAATGGAGGATTTTAAATGACAGAAATTGAGTGATTCCTTGTTCAGTGTTTTAATTCCATCTAAGACAGCAGGGTACCTGGAGTCCATCCAAAGACTGCTTAACTCAGAAGCCTGAACTGTGAACTCTCTCTTGTCTCTCTGTGCTTCCATTGTCTGCATAGGCTTAGAACAAGAATGTGTATATAGCTAAATAAGATGGAAGAGGTGTTGTCACCATTTTTTAGCAAATGTCCTTATCAGATTCAATTCAATTCAATTTTATTTATATAACGCTTTTAACAATGGTCATTGTCTCAAAGCAGCTTCACAAAATGAAAAGAAAAAGTGCGTATAACCTTTTGTTATACCCTTTTGTAACCAGATGTCATACACTAAATTGGTATGATCGTTTGCATTCATGTAAAA
>JAQMYJ010000011.1:21403945-21429026 GCA_030014305.1 Clarias laeviceps | reverse complement strand
CCTTTACAATGAAGATCTGTAAAGTCATTTGGATTTTTACAACATTATTGTTGAAATACACAGTCCTGAAAAAGGGAAGTTTCTTTTTTTGCTGAGTATATTTTATTTAGTATATTTAGTATTAGTGAGTGTATGGTAAGAAAGCCATATGCTCTGTACTCATATCACTTTCCCCAAGTGTTGATGTTTTGTGTTTGTTTTTATTAACTTATTGGATATGCAAAAACGCTGTAATTTGTCAAATGAACCAGGCATGGCCTACTCAGTGATCGCTTGCATTACCATTACACATGCCGCTTTTGTTCCAAAAGACAGAGAAGGGCTGAGAAAAGACATGATTTAATGGAATGATGGATTCAGAGAAAGGGATGGTCAGTCAGAGTCTGTGTTTTTGTCTCTTAACCTCTATGAGCTCCACTGCACACTGATCCAGCATCAAGGGACCTGCTTTTATTGTCTTCCACATTTCCACTATTCAGCCTCTTCCTCTCTTAAAGTCAATTGTGTGTATGTGTGTGTGTGTGTGTTGTGTGTAGGGTGGTGGTGGGGTTGTCTGTTTTTACTTTGTATCACCTGAATGACCACAATGCCACAATTCAAAGCCTGCTGAATCCAATTACATTTAAATTTATTCATTTATCCAAAGCAACAAAGTGTTAAGCTTTTCATGTGACAATTATCTAGGATGTTTATCATCGTATAAAGCTGCATGTGATTTACAAATGATCTGTGTTTAGAAGAGCTCGAGAGACTATTTAAGAAGGACGGTGTATTGCTTTTCATTCCAGTAATCTCCTAGTTGACCCCAGGATTTAAAGATGCTCGACAGTAGCCTAATTCTTCTTGCATTTGACACAAAGCTGTTTATTGGATTGTTAAGAAACATGAAAAAAAAAAAGAAGTACAAATCTTAAGTGCCAATACGATTCACCCGCTAGTCACCAGAGTATGAACAAATGACTTAACATAACGCTTGCTCTTGGCCACCTGAGAGTTGTCAGCTTCTTGGGTCAATGTTTTGACCCTTAATCACCCAAGATAGTAGTTGCTTTAGTAGACTTGGTCCTAAATCCCAGAGAGTATGCCCTCTCCTGCTTGAATCGATTGCAATCCTGTTTGATATATATGGCGGCACTGTGGTGTCAAACGCATTTATCAGTACCAGGTTTCTCTTTAGAGCTATTGCTTCCCATTCATTGGACAAATTAAAGACAATATTTCAGACTGTATTGCCTACACCTTGTTATATAGGATTATACTACTGCCTATATGAATTTGTGCTGAGGATTAAATTTATATGCCTCAGCAAGCACTAATAATAATAATAATAATAATAATGTACATTGTACTGCATGGTTCCTCATCAGGATCAGATTTAGATCAGATTATTTTGGTTTTGTCTCCACCCCATATCATGTGATTAGTTTGTTTCCCAAGTGAATGCACCTGTTATGTGTTCATTCCCTGATTACCTTGTCTAGCTATTTATCTCATTACAAAACCCTTTGGTACTGTATATCGTACTGCATATCGATCTTAATTTTCCCATGACCCTTGTTCCTAGTTTAGAATAGACCTTTGGCTATGTTCACATTACAAGCCATGTTGTACATTTTTTTGGAGGGTCAGATTGGATTTGCATTAAAAATTTGGTTTGCATTCAAAATTACAAGTGACTTTAATGTGGACGCGTCTGTCCTCTGAAACGGCACGAATGTGCACATCGATGAGTCTTTGTTCTGGGTTAAAACACATCATATCTATGCAACCATGCAAACGCTATCTGGGTTGTAGCAAAATCTCCCTGGGACTGTTCTCATTCAAATTGCATGTAGGACCACAAATGAAAGTGACCTCTGGTTTGTATATTCAAAAAATCTGATCTATGTCACATTAGGGTAAACAAATCGGATTTGAGTCACTTCAAGCTGATAGTGTGAACCTAGCCTTTTACCGTTTTACGATCCTGATAATGAATGCTCTAATAAAACTCATGCTGAGCTTACGTACTTGCATCCTGCCTCATTTCATCATGCTGTACATTACACGAATAACTTTAAAAGACTTTTTCATCTATATCTTGCACTTAAAACCTCAGTTTGCCAATCTTCCAATTCCAATTTCCATTGGAAACTCGAGCATAGAAGTGCATATACATGGACGTTTAGAGGGCTGATAAGATTTCTAGCTTTAAGATTCTGAAATTTGTGGTGAGAGAAGTGTATACAAGAGATCAGAAGCCTAATGGTTTGCGAGAAGAGAGTCTGAGGCTCAGGAGAAAAAAAAAATGCTTTACATTTGAAACCCTCCCACCACCAAGGAAAGGAATGTTCACATCATCTGTATACTTGCAAAATACAAGCAAATAAATGTAGCATATTATATGATTGAATCAAACTTGATCTGAACACAATGACCCACTGAATAGCAACCTTCATAGATAGTGGCTTGAGATGTACCATGAAATAAGGCCCGCAAGGGTGGTCTCAGGAGACACCATCTCATCTGGAGGTGAGAATGGAAGAGACTTAACCTGTGATTTCTGTCCTAAGGACATTTAAGGACCTCCTTTATCTCTTCCTCTCCTCCTCTCCTTGGTTTTCTATTGGTGCTAGATTTAATGTTGGTGCTCTACTTTGCCATCAAGCAAATTCATCAGTTAAGCCACTATCTACAGTATAATCTGATAATGAACGCTCTAATAAAACTCATGCTGAGTTTACGTGCTTGCATCCTGCCTTCATGTAACGATTATCCGCCGTTTTTTAGATAGTGTGGATTGTGTTTTATTTCAAACTACCAAATATGGTTTTATTTAATGAAACCTTTAAACATGTACGGGGCTAATGCAATATGAATTGATAATGACTCATATGATGAACTGCTCACATTATCATGCTGGTTTTTAGGAACAGGGCACCGAACACCAGGAGGCCTTTTTGTTGCCATGGCAATTGATTTGGTTCTGTGTCTCCGTGCTGTATACGCAATGATTGGAGAGGGGGGAAGTGTGGCACTGAATAAAATCATCTTTTATTCTGATGTTTGTGTTCGGGAAATGATAGCACTAGCATCACCCGGGCAAAGCTTGTCCTGGTCTTAGATGAGAAAACTGATTTAAAACGAGTATGACCAGAAAGACTAGAGCTCGGTGAAAAATAATGTACTCGAACAGTATAATAGAATGGTCGTATATATAAAGGTTTATACAAATTTTAATATAGCCAATCACCAAAATTGCCTAGCTAGTGTTCACTGCTAGCAAACTTGGTTGCATTTGTTATAGGTAGATTGGACTAGAAAATAAAATTGCTTCCAGACTCAAAAACATTCTATACAATGCATTTGAGGTCCTGTGTGACATATAGTTGTAACATTTTATTGTCTTAAATATGAAGTATTATAGCTACAGTATGAGAATAAGGACTGGTATTTAAGAGACTCACAGTCTCAGGCTTTTGTTCCTGAGTGATGGGGAAAGATGATGGTGCGATTTACTGTAGATTGGGTGCAGCTTCTGCAGTGAAGCGATTACTGTACCGAACCTTAATGGTGAAGAAGGAGCTGAGCCGTAAGGTAGCTAAAATGAGATGCGGTGGCCAGGCTTACTGTCTAACATCGGGTGTTAGACAGTAAGCCTGCTGCTCTTCTGTATCACAAGGAGCCGGTTGAGGTGGTTCAGACACATGATAAGGATGTCCCTTGGTTGATGTCCATTGGAAGTGATGATCTAGGAAATGCTGGAAGGATTATGTCTCTCGGCTGGTCTGGGAGCGATTCGGGGTCAGAATGGAGCCACTGGAGGAATGTGCTGGAGACAGGGAGATACCCGGTATCTCTGCTTCTCTGCTGGTCATAAATTGGACTAATAGGTTATGGATGGATAATCAGACTCAGTCATGCTAGAGGAGTTAACTTAAAAAAAAAAAACTTTTAAGTTCAACGCATTTGTGCTGAGAGACGAAATTCAAAAATGTGACTGCCATAGTTTTAAAAATTGCTCCAGGCTGACGGAGGGATTAAGCAGATTTTAAAAACTCTGTTCAGTTTTGATCCATGGGACTATCTAAAAATATGTCACATACTCACAGCAAGACACATTTTTGCACTGATGCATTCGCGCACCCTGCCTGCGACAGTGATCCATATAATCTAGACTGAGTATTATGCTTTCTTGCAAATCTTCCTCCCTCTCAACCTCTTTTTGTTTCCTCCCTCAGGCCTTTTTTTGCCAACATGTCCCCGTCCTTCACCTGACATTTAAATGTTAGCGCCTGTTCAGATCTAAAGAAAGCCGCTATTATGTTTAGGGTCATTCCCTGTCATGCTGGCCATGTCCCAGTATACCCCATGTCGGGAACCTCACTTTGTCTCTTCAAAGAGGCAAATGCTTCTGAGGCCTCCTGTGGCTGAACTAAACATGCGTGATGGCACCTAATGCTCTGCTGTTGAATGCTCGATTTTGATTAGTCAGATTCATTTTCTAGAATTGTTTTTTAGTTATATAAAAACCTCCATGAGTCTAATGATGTAAGAAGTAAACCGTGCTGTTACTTAACAGAGGGATCAGGATTTTTATTTTACTTAAACCAGATTTTGTATTTAACATTTATGGAAGGAGTCTCCAGTGTCCGCACTATGATTCCTCTGTAACAAGTTGCAATATAGAAGGAACTAGTGTTTATAGAGTATCTGCTATGATGTAAGAATTAACAGGAACCAATCTGGATACAGTCAAACTTACTGTATGAGGTCTTTTTTTTATAATGTACATAAAAATTGTAATCATTGAAAAATTTAACCGTCACTTGTTCTGGTAATGGAAAATAATCCACTTTAGAGGAGTGAGCATAATAATGTATGCATGTACTGTAAAACACTTAGCGAGCATTTTATAAAATCTGGTTTGTTTTTGAATTAATATAATTTTATATTTATAAACATTTATGTACCCTGAAAGCATATTTTAGAGTTTACCTGCACATTTAAGCTGTTATGCAATGTATGATGCAACTGCAGGTTAAGAGCTTCATCAAACTTTAGGACGGGAAAAATGTAATCTCAGTGACTTCAAGAGTGGTTGTTGGCGCCACACTTTCTAATTTCATGCTTTTTCCTCATTTTTAGTTCTTTTTACCCTGTAAAACAATGCTGAAGGCGTCCAAAATGTCTAATAATCTCTTTTGAACAGTTCATATTGAGATGCGACCGCTACTTACCCTGTAACGCCTTCGGAACAGCTCTTATCTTTTGTGTTGTTAATTATTGATTTCTGAGGCTGGTAACTCTAAATGAACTTCTCCACTGAAGCAGAGGTAAGTTTTGATGTTGATTTCCTGGGATGGTCTTCATGAGAGACAGTTTCATCGTGGTGCTTGATGGGTTTTGCAAATGCACTTGACAATACGGTTCTTACAAGAACTAATCCAGAACAGCTGACCTACATGTCTTAAAAGAACAACTGGTTGTTGTTGCTACTTAATGTGTTATTTCATCACATTTACAGCATTTGGCAGATGACCTTATTCAGAGAGAATTACATGTGTATCTAATTATACAGTACATCTGAGCATTTGACGGTTAAGGGCCTTACTCAAGGGCCCAACACGGGCAATTTGGTGGTGACGGTCAAATTTTAAACCAGAGAACTTCCGATCCATAGTCCAATGCCTTAACCCTGCCCCCATTTCAAAGTTTTAAAATCTTCAGTATACTTGTATCCAAACTTTTGACTGGTACTGTACATCAGGTTACACAAAACCATTCAGTGGCAGTTATGCAAGTTGAAACAGTCCATTGATGTAAGAGGTCATAGCGGAATGACCAGGCTGTTTTGAGCACACAGGAAGACTATGGTAACTCAAATCAACACTCTTTACAACCAAAGAGTACAAAAGCAACTAAGAACCACACTGGGTTCAATTCCTGTCAGCCAAGAACAGAAATCTGTGGCTACTGTGGCCACAGGCACCCTAAAACAGGCAAATGTCAAGTTTTGCTGCTGTCACATGATTGGCCGATTGGATAGGAATGCATGTGTTTCGATTAAAGTGAACATACTATATGCACAAGGAAATAACTGGAAGCGAGCCCAGTGCCCAAAGATCAAATTCAGCCCTAAAAACTATTCAATTCAATTTTATTTTATTTGTATAACACTTTTAACAATGGTCATTGTCGCAAAGCAGCTTTACCGAATCAAAAGAAAATGATGGAAATGTGTATGAAATGTGAGAAAATGTGTGAATCGAAATGACCAAATTGTCCCTGATGAGCAAGCCGAGGGTGACGGTGGCAAGGAAAAACTCCCTGAGGTGGCAATAGGAAGAAACCTTGAGAGGAACCAGACCCAACAGGGAACCCATCCTCATTTGGGTGATAACGGATAGCAGGGATTGTTGTGCAGTCATACTGTATGTTAGGAGGCCGGAAGTTCAATATAACAGTTGATGTCTTTAAGTAAATATGGAGTCCATGTCGTTATTGGGGGCTCAGGTAGACTGTAGTGGTCAGGTAGAATCTGCAGTCACAAGTCTTCAGAGAACAGCTGTCTGCATCAGACCGTCTTCATGGTAAAGTATAAGCGTCCCCAGTCACCACACACATCCCAGGCAGACCATGCGACAAAATCTCCAACCTGAATGAGTCAGGCAGGTCCGGAAGGCAGAGGGGGTCTGGATCACTGGCAGGGAGAGGGAGAGAGAAGATAAAAGAAGAGTCACAGTCATGTAAATGTATAAGGTACAAGCAGGGACTCCGGCAGGATTAACTATGACAGCATATAAAAGGGAGAGCCAGAAGGAAACACAGAAATGAGGACTCCCTGGAATGTAAAGCAACCAGTCCATCAACCTGAGTGATCAATGAGAGTGGGGAAGACAGCATCTACACATACCAGTTCACCATAATACTCTGTGTCCATGAGTCCCCATAACTTTGCTGCTTTGTTACAATAGTCCAACCTAGAGGTGATAAAAGCATGAACTAATTTCTCTGCATCGCTTAGTGACATATAATGCTTTTGTTCTCAAGTACATTTCAACATTTATATAATACATTATTCTATTATTACAACCATAATATATTTTCAATAAAACCGATAAAAATGTCTCATATTTTTAGATACATTTATATTGAATAAAAGGGTAAGTCATGAGCTTAAGTAGATCATTTAAGGTAAACACTGTAGGAACTTCATATTCATATTCATACACGCTTATTGTTACTGTTGTGTCCTGTTAGATTTTGTATTTTTTTCAGTATTATTAACCTAATTTATGCGCAGCCCCATCCTCACAAATGAAATAAATCATCCCCTGGGAGCAGCGGACAGTAATCCTGGATCTGACAATGCTGGAAGGATGTAAACATAAGCGCTGCTGTATTCTTGCTTAGTCTTGTCTTTCTGAACATAATTCACAAACAAAGCCACAGATGATTCACTGTGTTGTCCATCTCTGTCTGCTTTCTGGGTTTGATGCCGTGCTCCGCTGAAGTTGAGGCCGTGTCACCTTCTTGTTACTATGGTGACGGACAATGGACCATACCCAGCATGGCTTATGCTTTACACACACACACACACACACAAACACACACACACATACACACGCACACACTTGTCTTTCCTTTTCCCAATCACCGTTTTGGGGAAATGTGGGCCTTTAATGAGTCTCCGACTATGCTTTTTAACCGGCTGTAGCTCATCTTGACATGTTATCATCTATCGTTATAAAAGTAAGAGCTCACTGCTTCTTTTAATGCAAGATTGTTATGTCGTTCCTATAAAATCACAAGCTCAATAAGAAGTAAATGTTCATCCTTTCTCCTCTATACAGCTGAAATTAAGTCCAGAAGTGGCTTGTTATTGTCTGAGAGTTACATCATCTTAGGGTATTTGTGTTAGCGTTACTGGATCAGTTGTACTACAAATGCTCAATAGCAATCCATGTTATTCTAATGTAGATGAGGAAGTGTGACAAGAGGTAAAACGATAGAATTAGGGTGCTGGTCTCTGAAATAACTGACTCTGGTTTCATCAAACTGAAAAGACATTTACAAACACATTGGAAGAACAACCAGACGCTGTTGGATTCTTAATTCTGATCAGTCAAAGTGTATTAAATTGTGTGCATATTCTAATATCTGTCTAGATCTTAAACCTTATCGAACAAACTATTCATACTGTATATTTTCAGTGTCTGGATCCCCGAGAAACAGACAGTATAAAGCAGCAGAGAAATTGTGAAACATTTAGAGGATATGGAGTGATGAGCATGCCAGATTGTGAGTCATTAACACAGGTGTAAAACAGCGTTATACTCAGCACAGTGGGACAACTGACACAAACACAGCATGTAACTTTGTGTGTGTGATTTTATTCATGTAAAAAATGCAGCTTTTATTATAATTTATTTACTGCATCTACAGTATATTATTATTATTCCCGCAAAATGAAACAATTTAAGGGCAAGTTAAAAATGAGAAACAATCTTCTAACACTGTGAATAGGCTTTTTTTTTTTTCTTTTTTTTTTTTAGCCATGTGGATTAAACAAAAAAAAAAAAAAAAAAAAAGGAGAAAAGATCCAGTTATGATCTGAGCGACTTTGACAAGGGCTGAATTGTGATGGCTAGACGACTGGGTCTTGTGGGGAGTCCCAGGTATGCATTAGTTAGTACCTGTCAAAAGTGGTCCAAAGAAAGGACAAACAGTGAACTGCTGATAGGGTCACGAGCACCAAAGGCTTGCTGATGCATGTGAAGAATCAAGACTAGCCTGGTCTGATCCTAGAGAAGAGCTACTGTACCACAAACTGCTGAAACATGTAATTCTGGTTATGATATAAAGGGGGCAGAACATACAATGCGTCATGATGTCGTTATATAATTCCTGTTATCCATTATCACCCAAATGAGGATGGGTTCTCTGTTGAGTCTGGTTCCTCTCAAGTCTGGTTTCTTACTATTGCCATCTCAGGTAGTTTTTCCTTGCCACCGTCGCCGACACTCTTGACTTTTCATTTTGTGAAGCTGCTTTGAGACAATGACCATTGTTAAAAGATCTATATAAATAAAATTGAATTGAACATAAATTGAATTCACAGCTTGCTGTGTAGCTCAGACTGGTCAGAGTGCCTGGTCGAGTATAATGTTTTGGTACTGTAGGTGTTAGGTAACATCAACGTGAATGCCAAGGTTTCCCAGCAGAACATTACCCAAAGCATCAAACTATATGCTCTTTATACCGATCAGCCATTTCATTAAAACACTGACAGGTGAAGAAGTGAAGAACGTTGATTCTCTCCTACTATTGCCCCATGCCAAGTGGGAGGATATATTATGCAGCAAGTGAGCAGTCGGTTCTTGAAGTTGATGTGTTAGAGGCAGGAAAAATGGGCAAGTATAAGGATCTTAGAGACTTGAACAAGGGCCACTTGTGATGGCAAAGAAAAACTGGGTTAGAGCATTTCCCAAATGGCAGGCCTTCTGGGGTGTTCCTGGTATGCAGGAGTCGTGAGCATCCAGGTCTCATTAATCTACATGGGAAGCAAAACTTAACCTGTTTGGGCCAATCCAATAGAAGAGCTACTGTAGCACAATGGCTATGATAAGAAGATGTCAGAACCCAGAGTGCATCTTAAGCTTGCTGTGTATCGGGATACGTAGCCACAGAGTACCTGACCCCTGTCCACTGCTCAACGCTCCTATAATGGGCATGTGAACTCCAGAAACTGGATCAAGAAGGTGGCCTGGTTTGATGAATCATGTTTTATTTTACATCATGGATGGCTGGGCGTACAGGATGTACCTCACTTGTCTGGGAAATAGCAGAATGCTCAAGAATGCATTATGGGAAGAAGGTGTACCTGTTCAGACAGAGATTTTTTTTTGGTGACACAAAAGGCAGATTATTTTATTGTTATGGATGATGACTATATTATATGTACATACTATATATAATAAATGTATGTACATGTATGTCCAAAATACATAAATGTCTCCCTGCCATTATCTTATGAAAATATAGGAAATGTGATTATGTTACATCTACCATTTTTATTGTGCAAATGTTTGTGGATGACCGTGCCAGTGTAACGCCTTGCACCTTTCTTATCCCTTTTTTATTTCATGTTTATTCTAAGTCTTCTCATAGGCCTAGTAAAGGTCCTTAGAGAGAGAGAGAGAAATAGAGAAAGCTGAGTCTGCTAATCTAAATGAGTTTGTTCTGCTACTGTAGGGAGAGGTTTGTGTTCTGCCACTACGGTTACTTCTGAATAAGATCATACACACTACGTGGACTTTGATTTGAAGGAATGGATTTATGTTTAAAGGGCTACACATTCTAATAAATATATTTTGATGGAGTGAATCGGTGGTGTGATCAAGCAGAATTTGGTTGTGCATTTTGGCAGTTGGATACTGATAAAATGTCAGACGTTTCAGAGGTTGCGCAGCGTTAAAGAAAGTACGGTCCTGTTGTTGCTTAAGTCTGTCCATCATGTCAGAGGTTGCATTTAAAGCCTTATGAGTTATGACAGGAAGATGCTCAGCATGGTGTATGGAGCTTTGATTCTGTTGGTCTTTTTGTCAGATAGCAGAGGTGTTTGTGCCAGGAGAGATCGGAAACCTCTGCTCTGTGTGGGTAGGTGAGAAAATGCACTGTGCAGGGTGGCTTATTTGTGTTACGTCAGTGGTTAACATTTATCTTTTTTTTTTATCTTTCTTTTTTTCTTTGGAACGATTGTGTTGGCAATAACACCTGCATCCAAAATAGATTTCAAAAAATTAACCCAATCTTAGCCAAAACTGAGGCCTAATTTAACAAAGGTGATTTTATTAGAATACCTTTAAAGAATCTGCTGCTACTGTAATACCACGGCACAACATCAGAGCTCTTGTAGAGACTTTGATGGTTCAAAGCCATCGTTTTGGAGACACAAGAGGATCCTACACAATACAGTATTAAGCAGGTTATTTTATTGTTACAGCAGATCTGTGTATGGATGGTAGTCTCATATAGTTATAACAAATACAAGAAAAAGGGAAAAACTAGATAAAAGTTTCTACAGAAAATGCATTTTAAAACTCATCTCTCTAAGGAAAATCAACACTACTACACTACGTACCAATTTTAATGTAAAGGAAATGAGTATTCAATTAATTAACATTGTGATCCACAACAGTCTCTGTCTGTCACTCCTAGCATTTAAACAATACATTGAGATCAGATTCGCCTGAGAGTGAGAGATCAGAGCCGTCTGTTTTGGAGAATTTAGACGCAACAATATCTGATTGGTTGTCAATATTGTCTGAGACTGCCTCAAATATAAGGACTATGGATAGGTGTATCATCCCCAGCCACATCAGAAATGCCTGAAAATGAATGTAGTGGCTTGAGTGTAGGGTTTGGGTGGGAATTGAACCCGGGCCTTCCACATGACAGGCAAGAAACCCACCACTGAGCCATTCATGCGTCTAGATGACACGAATAAAAAAATAAAAATGATCACGGGTATTAGGAATCTGCGGCACAACACGAGGATTACTGTTAATTGGTAAAGACTAGGGTATTCTATAAGCAGAAATATTAATAAAAATTCTATAAGGTATTCTATAAACTGTTTTCATGGTTTAAGACTTGACAGATAAATGCACAATCCAATTATTGTGATTTGGCCACAGATGTGTGCACTGTATATCAAGAGTTTTACAACAGCTCCAACACAGTTAATCAAACTTTAGACCTTTTTATGAAGGTTCTCTAACATAAACTTTTTTTCGGTGGAGATTACGGCACTAAAGATTATGAATCCTTTCATAGAGCTCTTTCCATTTTTTTTATTAAGAATTACTATAATTTAAAATGTGAATTTTATTATGGTTAAATGAAATGATTTTTGACTTGGTATATCTTGAACCCTGCATGTATTAATAATACCTTAAGAGTAAGTAGGTGTTGAGAGGGTGTGTGTGTGTGAGCAGGTGTGAATGTGTTAGTGTGAGAATAGTTGGCAGGGGCAGCTGTCTAAATGGAGTGTTGCTGTGGAGCAGACAGGAGTGTGAGGGTACAGATTTGCTCATTTGCTCACAACTGCCCACTGTGTTGGCTCTCTTTTCTCACACACTAATCTCAGATCAGTGGTCTCCAGTCCTGAAATACTAGAAGCACCAGTATAAACTTTGCCCCCTTTATTTAGATCACATTTAGTAAAGTAATTTTTTTGCACGTAAATTTACATTGCACTCACATTCTGGGTGACAGATTTATTTATAACGTCTAAGACCTGGTAATGTACTTACACACAACTCAATTTTTGATTTGAAAAAACATTCTTTTAATGTACTACAGATAAATATGGTGTACGTCTTATCAGGCTAAAGTAAGTATAAACTTGAAATTGCCTTCCTAGAGTCAAATCTAATACAGAACACTTGTTAAAGTTAACAGAATTAAATCATATTGAATCAGACATCAATCAAATCTGCAGTTCTGAATTAAATCCAAATTAAATTGGATAATTCCACAATAATCATCATTACATACAATAAGCCGTACCACGCCCTTATGCAGTAAGTGCAATTACTAATCCTTAAATATTTGAAGCTCCGAATGAATGTTGGTTTACTTTACTATATCTAGTAACTTGCATACCGAACAAGAATTACTAGCTAATGTTCATTGCATAATTCTTATTGACACTTCAGCACGAGTGATACATAAGTTAAAATAATAGCATAGCACTAATATTTGTTTCTCAACTTGTGGTTAATGGCTTTTAATCACTATAAAGAGATCAAACTCTTTATATTCAATAATTGAAATTGCACCATAGTAAAGTCATTAAAGGAAAGGGGCTGGTAGGTTTTAAATACTGGAACTTAATTATTACACCATATTAATGGTTTAATCTGTTTCTAGTTATTACTTTATTTAACAGGCTTCTGCAGAAAATCCTTTTTTCTTTCTTCTAAGGTTGTAATATTTGCACCAAAAATTTAAAATGTAATCCTGCCTACAAAACATTCTTAGATGAATTATTGTGTCTTTGACCTTTTTATTTTAAACTAGTAACTAGCCTGCGCATAAATCCAGGGAAACATATCCAAATATTACCTCTTGTTGAAGTATGCAGTGTCTAACCTTAATTATTTCTGAGAATTAGGCTACAATCAATATTTAACCATAATTATTAAGTTGAGCTGATGTGTCACTGTCTCAACGTGCACTTGTACAGAATGAGCCACTTACTCAACTTTATATCAGATTTTATGATGTTCCTCCGGGAATGCTGGAATTCTCCTCCTCCGTCCGCAGAAGTGCCTGCCGTACTATCCATCAGGACCCAAGTTTTCATTTTCCTACCCTTCAGTTACCACCCCTGTACCATTACGATGAATAAATGATCTGACCATCTTTAAGAATAATTATTTTCATTATGTTTCAGTATGTGCTCACCTCATAAGCATGAGCGGAACCTCGCCTTCGATCAATGTTTGATTGATCTGAAATTGTGGTGAGGAGCAGCAGGTCATAATTGTGAAATGAAAGCTGTAGATCACGTGAGATCTTTTTATTCTGAAGTCGAAACAGGCTAGACAAAAACCACATTTTTAGGAGGGTAACTTGTACAGAAGGATGCATCAAGGCTTGTTTCTGCTACTTATCAGAAAATATCACTGTTTACAATTTTTATATTAAATCACAATTGTTACTACAGGGTACACTACTGTACTGTATATGGCGACATGGTGGCTTAGTGGTTAACGCTGCTGCTTTGCACCTCCAGGTTCTGGGTTCAATTTCTACGTCGAGTCTGTGTGGAATTGGAATTTACAAGTTCTCCCCGTTGCATGTTGGTGGGTTTCCTCCCACAGTCCAAAGACATGCAAATAAGGGTAATTGGCATTTCCAGATTGTCTGTAGTGTGTGAATGTTGATCTGAGGTCCTGCCACAGTATTGATGGATGGTAAGGTATATCCTTAATGTACATAGGCACAATGTTGTACTAACTTTCATTCGTGAGATGAATTTTCTATTGCTATTATATAAAGTACTTTTACTCAGTAAAAGTATATTATTTCTTTTCCTCCTTTTTTTCCAGTTTACATAAAATGTACTTGTTTGTAAGTTATTGATTTTTGGACTGAACTTTTTCCGTTTCTCCAGTGACCCTGGAGCTATTTTCCCGCCACTATTCCCCTGAAGAAAACGATTGGGTTCAACACAGGTTTCTCCACCTTATCACACTTGAAGATTGGTTTTCAGAACCGAGTAGCCCATTCGTTCTTGCCGTGATGCAGCAGGTGTGAATTAGTATGTCTTCCACCAGATGGCTTGGTTTGAGTATTTCACAAACGGTTGATCTCCTGGGAGCACATGTAACAGTCTATGGAATTTACACAGAATGGTGTCAAAAACAAAAGACATCCAGTGAGTGACATTTTTGAGAGAGGTCAGACCGGCCAGGCTGGTTTGAACTGGTATGATTACGCCAATAACCCTTCGTTTCACCATGGTGAGCAGAAAAACATCTAAGAATGTACAAGACATTAGAACTATAGTAAGTGTGTAAGTATACCTGCATGCACCATTCTAAACTGTCTGAAAGATTAAAGTTGATGGCAGTGCTTTATTCTTTTTTTCACATTTATATTGTTTAACCTTATGAGTAAAGTTTTGAAGCCTTCAAAGTTACAAAGTTAGATACGGTGCTTTAGCTTAGACTTTTACCTAGACTTTAGCTTAGAGCTTAAAAAAAGAGTTATATATAAATATTCATTCTTTTTACATTTCACAGTAGCCATCATTTCCTTAAAGGCTGATGTGTGCTTTACTGATGTGTGCCTGGTTTTACAGCTGACCAGGTGGTACCAGTCTCTGTCCGATTCTCTCTGCTACAATCAATTAGACAGATGGGAAGTGAAAAGGGGGCTGGCTGTGTCTCTGTTGTAGGTTTCGCTTCCATTCATGTCGATGTGCATGTGTGCTCATGCGAACACATGCATGCATGTGTGTGTGTGTGCTGTATGTTAATGACTCCTGAGCCTCAGGTTGATGTTTGTCATGAAGTGTTCCACAGGAAATGAAATGTCTGTTCTGCTGGCGAGTCGCTGACGTTTCAGTATGAAATAGCTGTAACGTGAGAGAGAAGAAGCTACTCCCTTTTTCCTTGGAATCCAAGAGTTGTGTTTAATTATACTGTATGATGTGGTAAAATTACCGCAAATGTGTTTAGTGATATTTTATATAGCTTTTCCACCGCTCTATTTCATGGCTCTGTGCCTGACAGGTATAAGGAATGAATGTATGCTTGCTAGAAGGAGTGTCTAGAGTCCCCTATGTCTGATTTGACACGATCTGGGCTGCTATTTGCCAAATATAACACTACATTTCTGCGCTATATTTCTCCATGCTCGTTTCTTCACCACGATTTTGGCCCGAGTGGTTAGTGTGAATGGCTCTGGATGAGGGTCCCAGCTGCTTGGCACTATATATAATGAGGTTTAGCTGTATTTGTTGACATTCAGTAACTCATTCCTCGCTAAGCCTTTCCTGTCTCTCACAGCTGATGGTGGTCTGCACCTGCCTTTTTGTCTTACCTTCATGATCAGAACTAGATTAGGGTAGCAGCTTTATATGCATTTTACAGAACCAGAACATATCAGAACTATTTCTCCCACCTAAACTAAAATTAAAGCACAAAAATTAAAGGACTTAGTTATGAAGCGGATACTAAAGCAGGCACATCATGAACAATGTCCATGTTATGAAGCCATTTTGAAGTCACTTAAGCAGGCACATCATGTACTTGTGTGTAATGGGGTGGGTTGGTTTTGTACAAACTTAATGTCTACAACTTAATTTTATTTAACCATTAGAGAGAAAAGTAAAGCTAAATAATATTTGGCATGCTCTGCATATTATTCTTGGTCATGACACATTTCATGAAGCAAGTGTTGAGTGTGTTGTGGAGAAATGCTAACGAAGTGAGATTTGACAGATTTCTGTTTAGTTTTTCAAGAAATCTCACAGGTCACTGAATACAGTATTACAGCTGTGATATGAAAGAAATAAATAACTTATAGAAGAATTGAACATTGTCAATTCAGCTGGAGACTAAGGAGACAAATAGTAAACTTACTAGTTGGTGTGGTGAGAAAAACATCATGGCAGAAAGTAAGCAGATGACACGATGACAACTTTCTACATAACTAAACAAGGAAGATTTGGCTAAAGAGAGTCGTGATGTAGGCTATAAAAGGGTATCTACACTAAAGATTTTTTTTCATGCTAAACAATGCTTATAAGGGGGCAGGGGTGGCTCACTAGTTAAGGTGTTGGACATCTGACCATGAGGTACCCGGTTCGAGCCCCGACACCGCTGGGTTGCCACTGTTGGACCCTTGAGCAAGGTCCTTCACCCCCAACTGTTCAGACACAATCGGGCATCGAGCTGGCAACCCAACCCTGGACACACAATGAATATAACAAATAAAACTTTTTCTGAGTCTTAGCTGTCACATATTCCGTCCATCGTTAAGCCAGGAGGAGTTTTGGTTTCTGAATCAACCATTAAAGGTGGGGTATCGTACAATCGTCTAATTTACATAAAAATTTGGTATGATATCACGCCTCATATGAAACTCGTTTAACATACAGTAAGAAAGACTTTTTTTGGACATGAATTTTGCTGTGGATAAACCAGGCTTAAAATAGTGGTGTCCTGAAAGAGTTTTTACGTCAATCACCAAAAAGATTATTAGTCAGCTAATTTTTTTTTAATTATTTGTCAGCTACCCTTACAAAAAGAAAATATATTTCTCTATATATTAACTGTCAATATTTTCAATGATTTAGTGTTTTAATCTACTGGTAAATTGAAAAGATTTTACTAATAATGAACAGAAAATAAAGATATTCATATTAAAAAATATATATACACAATATACAGAATAATATATTGTATTAAAATATTACAATACAGTGAAAAATACATAAGAAATTACCACTTTTCATATATTGAGGAATATATTAAAATCTATTCAAATGTATATCTTAATGTATGTAATTTTATTTTCAACGATTTACTTCAGAATATATTTATTACAATATAATATATTGATTGAATATATCTATTTCATTATATATATTTTTACAATGTGCTTATATAATCTATTTCAAACTAACTGAGCTTTATAGGTATTAATCAGAGCACACCTACAAAGTAAAAGTGTAGGTAATAATGCTTCAAAAGAAGTATGAATATAATGTTTTTTGTCTTCATTGCAATGTACTGTACTGTAGATGTCCATACATGGTCCATTCATATATTGCAATATATTAATAAATATATTTTATATAATAAAGTTTCCTGTATATGGAAATGTATTATTTAATATATTGCATTATATATTTTTTTCCATAAGGGTACTTAAATTAGTAGTTGTGCATTGTAAATGCAATGAAACTTTCATATTTTTCTGTCTAACACGGGCAACGTCAATTTTTTTTGTGCAATATGCCTAAAAGCACACAGGTTTTAAAGGGTATCAAAATATTGGACCACAGTTAACTAATCCCGCATAATAAAAATATAATTCTTTGGATTATTGATGTGCAGCATACTTTATTAGACCATTATAATGTTCATTGCAGGTTCATGCACATCCGTGCACACTTACTACAGAAATAACCTTCCCCTGCAAAGCACATTGATGAGTCACAGTAACCATCAGTCGTTCCGAGAACTGAGGTAGACCCTTCAGTTATGGCCTGCTTCACTGCAATACTGAGGGAAACAAAATGAAGATAAAATAGGTAAACGAAAATGGGGTTTGCAATCATAGTGAATCGTTTGCAGCAGCAATGAGGGACATTCGAGGAGTGATGCAAGCAATGTGTCCTCCTTCTCTATAGACAAAAACTCACAGCATGTCACTCTGCGCTCTGAAAAGGAGCATTCACTTTCTGTCCTCCCTCTGCACTGACAGCACCCTTCAAGAGGTCTCTTCACAGGAGAACAATAGCCATGTTAAACGGTGTGTGTGTGTGTGTGTGTGTGCGTGTGTGTTCTGGTTTGTAAAAGGATTAACATGGTTATATTGTGCTATGTTTCTGAAAATGATGGAGTATACAGGAATGTAGCATAAGTGACGTAAGGGTATTGAAATGAATCATGTAATGCACCACAGATACACTTTGTTAAGAATAAAACACAATGTGGTGCGTTGTTATTTAAAAAAACAGTGTATGGGGAAGTGTGCTGTGTTACCACCCAAAACGTGAATATTTGTCTATACCATCATGTCCATGTCATATGTTTTACTCCTTTTATACTGTACCACAGCACTTTGCCAAGCATTACATTATTAAAGGTTTATTAAAGAATGACAGGTTATAGGCTTTTTTAAAATCACGTTATAGTTACATTTAATGTGAATCAACCATTTATAACAGCTAACAGCACATTCCTTTACCAGTATTTCTTTTTATATATATATACCTTGTTCAAACATGCTCAGGTATTTTTAAAAACATTTTGTCCACACACAACTTCCATCCAACTAGGAATCTCTGTAGTCCAACTACTGACTGTGGAGGCCTATTATATTTATTCCCATTTTCTGTCCGTGATAGAACTTTCACACACTACAGGCAAAAAAAATAAACACCAATTAGTCTAATCTGCATATCTAAAGACTTTGGGAGGAAACCCACCAAGCATGGGGAGAACATGCAAATTCCATGCACACAGACCCCGAGGCGGGAATCGAACCCAGACCCTGGAGGTGCAAGACTGATCAATAAGCCACCGTGCCACCAAGCCTCATTTTAGGTCAGTGTAAATGGAACTTTTTAAATAATAGTGAAGATATCATCAGAGTGCATAATTTTTAATTTATTTATTTAAAGTCATTTTTGCGGTGTGTTAGGAGAATTCATTCAATGTCATTTCATCATCATGCAGTCGTGTTGTTCTGTTGTTCCAGAATTGTTTCATCAAAATTATTTTAACTCTCGAAAACAACCTAAAAGCAATGTTGTCTCAGTGTCCGTGAGATTGGCGAAAATGACAACCAAAGATTTCTGCTGGTTGGCATGCTCATGTTTTTGCATTTAACATTTTTTATTTTTTTTTGGAAATAAAGGGAAAAAGTCTTTATTATTATTATTATTATTATTATTATTATTATTTTGTATATGTGGACAAGGCTCTAATGAGCAAATACAGTAAGTCCCCTACATACGAACATTCGAGTTATGAACTTTCGAAGATATAAACGTGTGTTCATGCATGTTCAATTGTGGAAGTTAGATAACATGTCCAGCATACATTGTTATGTGTGTGCAGCGTGTATCCCAGGATGTCCGGAGCCAAGCATAAAAGCAGCGGCGATGAAGCTGTTACTGCTAAGAAGCGCCAAGCAATAGCAATTTCCAATAGTGGAAATAATTGAGAGAATGGAGTGAGGTTAAAAGATGGCAGACATTGCTCGTTATTTTAACATGAATCGTTCAACCATCGGCTCGATTTTAATGAACAAGGCCAAGATAATGCACCATATTAGTTTTATAGTGTGTATAGCCAACTGTATTAGTATCCTAGTACCTAGACATTGTTTGCTGAACTTATGAATGAATTGGACTTACGAGTGAGCTCGTTCATATGTTGAGGACTTACTGTAAAGTGAGGCTGGACGATTCTGCAGCGGTGGAAAACCTATAGGAACTGTTTTATCCCTGAAAGTTACAAAACTCTTCAAGCTGAGACTCATTCTTCAAATGATAAATAAACCTCTTGTCACCATATCACCAATGATGATGATGATTATTATTAATTTATTTGTTAAATACTCCATTTTTTGAGACCTGTTTATGATTAGTCTTACTAGTATTGAGGGTCCCTCTAACAAGTGAATTAGCTGTTACTACAGTATAGAAACCGTAATGTATTCCAGGGAGCACTTTAATATAAACCTGTAAAAGGTGCGCTTATAGAAAATCATCATCAACATCTGGCAAATCAGATTTAAAAGCGATGTGGTGTAAAGATCTGGTTTATTAGCAGAATACTGTATATAGTTTATTAACATTTAAACAAATGCCACGTTAGTGTATCGGTTTGATGAATTTTCTTTCAGTGTTCACTATGTGTGAGAGCGTGTCATTGTGGACGTGTTCATGTGCATCTCATTCGTAAGCCCAAGCCCGAACTCTTGCCTGAGACACGGTCGGCAAATGTTTTTCATTTACTCTCTGTTTGTTCACGGCCTGTTTGAGCTCTGAGGCCTGTAATAAACCAATGTTCTAGTATCCTCCTGCTGGTAGTAGATAGATGAAAAACACCCCAAGGTTTTATTTATTACTAATGCATAAAAGTGTGAAATGGCATTATATGAATTGCACTGTACCTACAGTTTTGACTATGTATCCAAAGTGGAATATGTCAAAGTCAAAATGAGGATTGTGGATTTTGCCATCTTAACATTATATTACCAAAGGAATTATTATATTCACATGGGATTGTTTAGTTTTACATGTCACAAGTTGATTTTCTGCTTACCACAGTCGTAAAGAGGTGTCATTTGAGCTATCATAGCCTTCTTGTAAGCTTGAAGCAGTAGGACCATTCTCCTCCTGTAAGAAATTTTACCATGGTATACTGTAGGTACTGTACCATGGTATCTTTACTATGGTATACTATCAGTACCCTGATATTTATTTGCTGATACAGTACTGTACATATACCACCACAGATCTACCATGGTACATACTTTGGTACAATGGTACATTGTATTATACAGATAAGATATAAGATGGTACTGTGGAACACATAAAATATGTTATACATGTTTATGTACCGTAAAGATTTTTAGTAGATTTTGACAATTTATATAGTAACATCTGCAGAGTTTTAATTGTTTTGGTACCCTCCAAAGGTTAATACACAATACTTTGGAGAATATCATGGTAATATTTTGGGTAACATAGTGGCAACCAGAGTTCAGCTGGTATCTAAAATGCTAGTTCCTTTACTATACTATTCCTGTAGTACTGTATGTGCCACCTGCTGCTACTGTGGTCCCCAATAAACCACTGTATTCACAAAAGTATTGTGGTACACACCATAGTACTACCACAGCACCTAGTGAAGTGCCAAAATTTCTACCCTGGTGTTCACCAAATACAGTGGTACATACCATATTACTACCAGGGTACCCACTCCAGTGCCATAGTACTTACTGGAGTAAGCAAGAAAGTCCTATGGTGCCTCCCGTGGTAACCTCCGAAGTATCACACCAATGCTATGGAATATTATGGTATGTTCTATACTGTAGTTAACCAAAGATTTTTCAGCCAATAGAACTCCTACTGCAGATACTGTATACAGTACTCAGACCAGCCCATCTTGCACCATCAAGTCTCTGAGATCACATTATTTCCCATTCTAATATTTGATGTCAACATTAACTGAAGCTCTTGAGCTGTGTGGACGGAGAAGAACGCCGTCCAGTTCCATCACTGCTCAGACCAAAACGGGAAAAAACACCCCCATCTGTTATATGTCTGTGTAGACAAGTTTGATCGATTTAGCCAAGTGAAATCACGTAGACAAACTTGATTATACCTCTGTGTATGTCTTGGTAGCCACAACACTGCACACTATTGTTTACAGGGCTAATGATTTGATTGAGGAAATGCTACTAAAAGGAGGAGACAATAATTGGCTTAAAAAGGGAACAAGGCTTCGTAGGCTTTATTTGTATGCCGGAAGCCATGTTTGATCACCGTTGTGGTTGGTTTACACAGAGGCCAGTAAGGACTAATGGACGACACAACAGAGCTAAAAATGTCGTTTTTTTTTTTTTTTTTTTAGTGTTTCTTTACGTGCACTATTACCGAAAGATTGACTGGGGCTGCGTAATTACAGGTGCATAAAGCTCGGCACATAATTATGAGCATTTAGGACTGCCGTTATTGAGATAGTGAGAGACGGTAGGGATGATGTGCAGGTTAGGAAGAGAAGAAAAAAAAACACTCTCTTATTGTGCTGTTTTAATTGATGGAAGTGACTGCACACAGGAGATTTAAGCTTCACTTACTCATTACCTCTTTAGAGAACTGTTTGTGGCCTTCTCCTCCTGCTGACTCTGAAGCACCAGTAACGTTAGTACAGTACTTACAGGCAGCCTGACCCTTAAAACACCAACCATTTACTCCTGTCATAATATATAAATTACACGATTGAGCTGATTTATGTTTTTATAGTCAGGGTACAAATCTCTGTTCATGTTATTTGACACTGGCAGCTCGCGCTAGACTGAGTGACTTATTATGACATCAGCCTGCTTATCGAGGGTTTAATGGGGAAGTACATCCCACGCCTGGCCGCGCGGGTCACATGGTGATGATGATGCAGTCGTGAACTCTGCTCCTGTTCCACGTCATAGATTAATGTGGAGAAATGGCCAGGCGGAGCGTACGGTATAATAGAGAGAGAGACGTTAGATAGTGGCACTGAGCTCAGGAAATTAATCGCCGCTAATCAGTGCAGGATGGGCTCCAAGAAGGGAGGGGTGTTTTGTTTTTGTTCTTTATATAATAATAATAATAATAATAATAATAAGTTGTTTTTTTTGTGATCCAATTAGTTAGGATTTTAATGCCAACAGGAAGTCGAAGTCATAAACAGACTCTCTTAAAATATAAAAGGATTGTTGTTGTAAAAGTGAAAACTTAATTCAGCACCGCGGTTTGCTGTAGGTTGGTAAAATTTGTGGCTTCTTTATTACCCATTTTTGCATCTGATCTGTTTGATCACAGTGATTTCACACGAAGGGGGGGGAGGCTTTATTGCTGATGACCCCAAGCACATCCACTACAATTGCTAACAGTCCAATAAAATATGGAATCATCCCATATTTGGAAACCCTGTTCCGCATGAAACCGATACAGGATGCCATTTGCTCTGTACTTTTTGAGAATCAAAGTGAAATCTATGAAAGAGAAATATTACAGGTTAGACTACTAAGATTTATATGAGACACAGTCAGTCAGAGGATAGAAGGTAACCTCTCCTCTCCCTCAGCCTGTCTGCCATGTCTCTACCAAAACAGAGAACAGAGAATGTATTTCTCTTGCATTTGCCGGGACTCACGACCCAGGGCGGCACCCAGGGTGACATACACACTGGAGGCAATGCCGGAGGGAGAAATTGTAAGCCGCCAAGGTACTACACTCTTCAGACAGGACCAAACTAGAATAATCCATAATTATGAATAGGGAGAAAAAATTAAATGGATTCACACAAAGATATAGAAAGCATGGAACAAAGCTTGGATGTAAAGGAACATTGCCAATTCTAACAGGATGTAAACAGATAAACTAAACCTAAACACAAAACTGGTGAGCAGTCACTGGGATGAATCTGGATATATTATGTACTGTACCATATCACAACCACACAAGTAAAGAGGGAAACAAACTAATTGCTGTAGGTCATGTAATATAAACACAAGTGTAAGGCTTTACCACTTTTTAGGAATTGTCACTAGTTGTGCCATAGACTCACCTTCAAAGCCTTTTTTTAAGCTATTTTGCAAAAGTGGGCAAAAGTATTGAAACAAAATAATGACTATCAAGGTAATAAGAATGATTTGTTATTTCCTGCAATGAAATTGCTGTACAACAATCAGTGTTTAGTATGAAGTCTGCTATTCTTAAAACCCTGCTGGATCCAGATGGATACAGAGTCAAAAAGATGTCTGCAGTACTCTGGTGTCACTCGCTCAATCCTCGCTGCTTGATTGCTTCCTGAACATCATGTACAGAAATTTGCCACAGGAGTTTGCAATTCACATGAGAATTCACAAGATTTAGGCATTTCTGTGCAGAGGTGAACACATAAAGGAAAAGTCCTGCCACATACAGTATTTGTTCCATCTATTAAATAAACCCACTGAGTCTACTTATCTACCCAATTCGTTAATCAGGCTGAATCTAATTAGTCAAATCACCTGTTTCGTGGACAGGGAGAGCTATAATACATGCCATATGTTGTCTTAATACTTTTGGTTATTGCTGTATACTGAGTGACACAACACTCTTTGATGCTGCACTCCTGGGAGTGCTCTGTCACTTATCCGGAGGTGTGAAAACCACAATTCTAACATGATGCACAGCTGGGGACGACAATAATTACCCAACAGGACTGTCTACTAAGGAGTGTCAGAGCTCCCTTTCACTCCACTCCACCTCTCTTCATCTCTGTCTTTCTCTTTTATTGCATCTGCAGAAAAAAAAATGAGGGAATTGAATGAAATCAGGGTTTACAAAATCAGTGCATATCTTGAATTGATAAAACATAATTCTGTACTTAATACATAATAAATAGGAACCTTTATCTTTGTGGGCTGTGTTTTCCACCTGTTGACCTCCCGGATCCTGGAAGTCACTTTCAGAACCAAAAGTCTATACGTCTCATGCGTGCTATACGTAGCAACTGCTTCACTATAAATAAGTCCAGATTCACTGCAAAACACGTTACTCAAGTCTTTAAACTAAAGGGCTGTCAGATGTTTCATGACTAAACGACTGTAGATGTCGAGCTAAGGAACATCAAACAAAATGTTAATCTCCTCATCTGTGTACAAGAGTATGAGAGTGTGTTTGTGTCTGTGTGTGAATATGTGTGTATTGTGTATGCGACTGATGGATGATATCATTCCCATCCATATTTCCTGTGGCTGAGTCCAAGGCCCCCCCCCCGCCACCGCCCCCCCCCCCCCCCTCCCCCGCACGGTTTTTGGAGATGTATGGTTTTGGTGATAAGAGGGATATTAAAAACCACTCTTCGTTCACACTCTGGATCCTTCTGGCTTGACTAGAACATTAAGAATCATATGACTGGTGCTTCCTTTTCCAAGACACAAACAAGTAAGATTTTTGTATCCTGCTATGATGAGTTGAATATATGAGCTCCAATTAATATTGGGAAAAAAAAAAAAAATATATATATATATATATATATATATAATATTAAAAAAATAATAATAAAATTAAAAAACATAAGTAAGTGTT
>JAQMYJ010000011.1:21347935-21366719 GCA_030014305.1 Clarias laeviceps | reverse complement strand
GGGGGCATCAAGGAGGAAAGCACGATCCTTGTCCTTGATGCCCGTGAGATTAAGCCACAGATGTCTCTCTGTAGACACCATGGCAGCCATAGAGCAGCCGATAGCGCGGGCTGTCTGCTTGGTTGCCCTTTCGTCGATGACCCCGCCGGTTCTCAAGTCATTCAGCAGGTCAGCCTGGTATGCCTGTAAGACATCCATGGTGTGCAGAGCAGAACCAGCTTGACCCGCTGCCTGAAAAGCTTTCCCCACCAGTGAAGATGTCAGTCTACACGGCTTGGTGGGGAGTGTGGGCTTTTTCAGGGAGGATGACGTCCCAGGAGAGAGATAGCCCGCAAGCGTCTCTTCTATCTGGGGCATCATCATATAACCCTGCGCCTTTGCATCCACGACATTAGAATAAATCGATGTCGATGGCACAAAAACACGAGATGAATATGGGATCTTCCATGAACGGGTTAACTCGTCATGGAGATCACCAAAAAAGGGGAGAGAGCGTCGTTGTGGCTCCTCCCTCCGGCCACCCGACAGAAACCTGTCGTCTAATTTTGAGCGCTTGGGGGACTCCTGCTCCTGCGGCCAATCGAGGTGTAAGCGGTCGACCGCACGTGTTACCACCTTTAATAACTCCTGATACGCTCGCTCATCGCTAGAGGAGCACTCTGAAGCGATAGTTTCCATCTCCGCCGAAGCGAGAGAGGAAGTTTCTTCCGCCCCTTCACAAGAAGCGCCGGAGCGTGCTTGAGAAGTGGGCGGTAACGGCTCATGATCCGGCGAGAGAGCGAGAGAAAGGGAGGATTCCCTCTCATGCGCTTCCTCCAGATCAGCACGCAAACCCCAGGAATAGGGAGGAGATTGCAATGCTCACAACTTCCCTCAAGCCCGAGGATAGCGTGCTCTTCCCCCAAACACTCAAAACAATAAGCGTGGAGATCGCCCTCTGCAAGATTTCTCTCACACGGATGCACACATCTGTTTAACTCTGCCATCTTTATGACCTGACCGAGGTTATATAAGCCAAAATTTTTGGCTTGTTTGACACACACATGCTTCACAACTGGGGAACAAAGAGACGTTCCCATAGCGTTTTCACGCAGCATCGAGTGTAGCTTTTGAAAGAGAACTGAATTTTCTGTTAAATTTCTTATGAAAAAAGGTGTAAAACTGACATTTATAGAAGACTTCAAGCACAGTACGGTGATGAAACTCTTAGCTGCAGTAAAACATTTAAAGAAGGCAGTTCGTTGGTGAGCGGCGATCCCCTAGTTCCCCTCGTTCCTGTAAACATTCTGTGAGTGGAAAACTTGTTCCATGAAAATTAATGCATAACATGTCACCCACTTTGTAGAAGAAATGCCTTTGTCTATGGCAACTGTACACACAACCATTCACAAACAAAACTTGCACACCATAGGAAGTGGGCTGGGACCTACAGTATAGCCACATTCCAAGTACAGTCCTTACTCTTTCCAAGACATTTACACGTTTTGGAATTTCCTAGGCGGCCAGTGTTTCAGGCCTTGAAGCAGGCAGTCTGATCATGGCTATGACGTACTGAGAAAACTTTTTACCTTGATGGCCCTGGTGGAATGTTAGGGTACGTGCATTAGCGTACAGTAGCAGGGAATTAAATAGAGAAATAAAGGGAGAACTGTGCTCTGTTATTCTTCACAATTAAAAGTCACGATACAAATCAGCTCTTGTCTTCCCTGAACCGTAGTTTAAAAAGATAATATAGCATTATTTTGTCAGGTTTTGTATAAAAAAAAAAATTTTCATTTTAGCTGTACTATATAAAGCATTCCCAAAACATTTACATTAAAAACTTTATGATTTATTTCATAAATTTATTTCTCATCCCCTCCATCAGTATGTCTGGTCAGAGTTCTTTTTTTTTTCATGTCAATCCAATTTCACGTCAGTATTTCTTTGCATTTTAATCAGTCACAACATATCCTCTACTGTAATCCTGCCTCCCTGTGCAACATTTGTAAGTGGGAGGAAATACCACATGTCAGCAAGGATTTTTATCTCTTTGCCCCAGGCCTTGGACTGATTATACAATGTGTCTGTCTTTTTTTTTTCCATAGACTAGCTAGATACCGTATATAACATTCTTTTTATGCTCTGTGTAATAGATTTTAACTTCATGTTTCCTTATACCAAACCAACATGACATCATACACTAACTAAAACGCTGACTCAGGAGAAATGTTTACACATTTAAAGAAGAAAGGAATATGAAAGACTGAAAATGGGAATTTCCTTCATACTGAGTATGAGTACATATGTTATCATTATAATTGATGAAAGATTATTAAAATCAATTTAAGACTAAATTTACACCATGCACTAAAAAACGAATACAGCTGGGGTTTTGGATTAGATCTAGTGAGAAGCGGTGTGTAAACGCATTCAGCTAATGAGGTGGAATAAGTGTGGGCAGAAATTGATTTAGTAGAATCTGGCTCAGTCTGGCATCCAGTGAATTGGCAATGGTTCAGCTATTTCAAATCAATCTCAGTAAGAGTAAAAGAAATATGTTTCTCTCATAACCGAGAAGCCTCTAATGTTAGAGTTATTGAGCTGCTTCTAAGTGTGTGAAAAGCTTTGTCTTTTATTTCATCTATCTATATTTGCTAAGTTACTTAGAGAAGGAACACATAATGCTTAAGACAAGTCTGTAGTAAGATGTAAAATGACGCGTATTCACCAGCTGCATTAGATACCTTGAGACGAGTAGGCTTGCAGATTTCGTTTCACTTTAAGAAAAGTGCTTTTATAAAGCTGTAAGGAAAGTACAGTTTAGGATTACAGCTGTGTTGGCTAGTTCATGTGTGAAAATGATTCTTCATGCACCCAGAACCACTCTTTCACAATTTAAGCCCTGGAATATTGTATGCCATCATTGAGAAAGCCTCCATAGTTATGATAACCTGATCATTCAGTGCTTTCAGGTCATCAGCTGACTTTATTTCATTGGCACATAACGCTGATGAACCTAGACCTGACCAACCGAAGCAACCCCAGATCATACTGTAATACTGCCTCCAGAGGGCTTGTACAATGGCTGCTGTACATGATGGGTGCATCGTTCATGCGCTTTCCTTCTTACCCTATTGCGCCCATTGCTCTGGACTCAT
The DNA here is from genome assembly GCA_030014305.1 of Clarias laeviceps. Taxonomy (NCBI): domain Eukaryota; kingdom Metazoa; phylum Chordata; class Actinopteri; order Siluriformes; family Clariidae; genus Clarias; species Clarias laeviceps. Next base: position 21,363,579 of record JAQMYJ010000011.1, on the reverse strand, counting down.
CAGACCACATTTTGTAATGGTCTGAAGTCTAAGCTTTATGCTCCTTTGCAGAAGCCTTGTCCCAGATTAGCTTTACAGGTTTAAACCTGTACAGGTTTTTTTTTTTTTTATCTCTACACAGCTGTTAAGTCCTAATCCTGTCCGTTCTTGACACAGTGTGTGTATGGAAATGCTCTTACTTTTACTGTGATCTTTAGTGTTTATTGTTTATGATGCAACTCCAAGTGTTTACAGTAAGTGATCTCTGATCACAATTATTCCTGCGTTGTTGTTTTTTGGACCACATTTCTTCCAATAAAGTTTACAGTTAAACACTTTAACACTATTATTTCAGGTTTTAATAATATGTTGGACAGTTTTTAACACAATTTTAGTATTTTTTACAGTTTCCTTAGTTGTTGTCTTTGCTTGGTGCAGGCCTATTATTTGACTCTTTTGTTGAAGCAACTTTTAAAAAAAATTATTTTTATGTGTATATTTTTATATGCATATTTTCATTTTTATATCATGGTGTTATTTGGTCTAGCTTTGCGATAGAAACCACAGGAAACAATCCTATCCTACTTCTATGATTCATTCAAGAATTGCACTTTGTAGTGGGTGGTCACAGAATGAATTCAAAACCCACTACAGCTACAGCTGTTCATTTTCTTTAACACGTGGTGAAAACCTTTTTTTTTTTTTTTTACATATTTTTAGTAGCTTTTGTTTTGGGGAGTTGATGCCAGCAGGACATGGCTGTTCGAGGTTAAGTAGGTTGGCTTCAGACACATCCTATTGCCCCAATTAACTATAAGTAATAGGGAATACAAAGTGTGATCTTCAGTGGATTTATTATTGACAATATGCTTTTTTAAGGTTACAATTTTGTGTGCAAGGGGTTGAAAATTTCATATTAAAATCATATTAATTTTTCAGGCAAACCTTTTGTTTGTTGTGGCCCAGCCCCTGGCTAATGCAATAAAAACAGAGCTCTACTTGTACACTAGACTGTCTAGACATTAACATACTGTTTTGACGTTGATCAGTAAAACCTGTAAGCTTGACTGCAATCATTAAATTTCTAATATACAGTAGTATGTTTAAATGTTTAGTATGTGAGTCAATTATTAACACAATGCATGTCGCAGATTGTGTGTTCATAATTTAAAGTTTTTTTAATTCAGCGTCTATATGATTATACTTTCTGTGAACACTTTCTAATTTCCGCTAATCCTTTTTTCATTGTAAAACTTTCTTCTTTTTCATAACAGGTTTAATTTTGATAACGAAACACCAACTACGAATTTTGACAACTTCCCTGCTGCCATAATGACTGTCTTCCAGGTCAGAAGGCATTTTCGCAAAATGTCTTATCTTCTGTTTTGTAAATTTGTTCACTTTTTATTCATTTTACTTAATGTAATAAGTTACAATGTCCAACTTTGGATGTACTTAATAAAATACATGATGTCGGTACATGGGTATGTGTTTGTGTGTGTGTGTGTGTGTGTGTGTGTTTAGATTTTGACAGGAGAAGACTGGAATGCAGTGATGTATCATGGGATTGAGTCTCAGCACGGTGTCCCATTTGGGATGTTCTTCTCCATTTACTTTATCATCCTTACTCTCTTTGGAAACTGTATCCTCTCATGCATGAGCAAACCTGCTTTCACAGCATATACTGTTCTTAATATATAAGATCCATTTTAGGTTTAATAACTAATGCAGCATTGTTGTAGATACGTCTTTAACCCGAGCTGAACCAGACACTCTTCTTAATGTGTTCTTGGCTATCGCTGTCGATAACCTTGCCAATGCTCAGGAGCTGACAAAGGTTGGGGGATTGATCGTACTACCTTTGTTATAATTAATCCTGCCTTGTTGAATTATTATTTTTTTTATTATAATATATCTGTGGAGCAATGGAGCTTTAATTATATAGTCTCATCCATGTTTAAGTAGTATCAGTCCATTCTGTGTTTACTAGGATGAGGAGGAGCAAGAGGAAGCGGCCAAAAAGAGCATGGCACTGCAGAAGGCCATGGAGGTCAAGGAAGTCAGCCCAATGTCAGCAGCTAACATTTCCATCGCAGCGTAAGTCCACGTGACCTCTATTATACATTGCCACCATTCGATTCATGTCCATCCACACAGCTTTGTGTCCATTATATGTTTATATATGTTCATGTATGTTATTCCTCTGACATAGTTGTCTTGTCTGAGTTATGTATGTATGTACTGTATGTATGTATATATCTATGTATGTAGGTTACATCATGCTCATGGCTCACTTTGTGTCTCGCTGTGAACTCACTGTACAAAGTAGCGCTACTTTATGTGAGTTGTAGCGTTTTTAAATATTAACGGTTTTGTTCTTGCTGCTTTTCAGCACATGTTTTCACATTTAAATGATTAAATAATACGTTAGGAAAACTTTGCACTGTGGTTATCTTAAAATGTTCTTTGTTCCCCTTTTTTGTTTTAATTTTTTCTTGATTTTGATTTCCTGATTTTGATTTTTTTTTTTTTTCTTAAATGGTGTTGCATAATGTTTGATCCGTAAGTCTGATGTGTTGGTGACACTCAGGTAGAGGATCAGGACAACAATAAAATGTGGTTTATCAGTAAAATGTTGAACTGATAAACCACATTTTATTGTTGTCCATTGACATTTTACTTTCAGTACATTTTGATGCCATTCGATGTTACAGCCTTTAACCTGAGTGTTAGCTATCTGTGTGTTGTGTGTTGAAATACACTGCCTGGCCAAAAAAAAAAATTACTTTACATCACTTTACTTATGTCAAAGATTAATTAAACAACTTTATACAATGTCAAACCTTTTATATCTATCCACAGAGTTGATTGTATTGATGAATGGGAAGCTAAACTTCTTCAACATATCCCAAAGACTTTCAATGAGTTTAAGGCCAGGAAGCTGTGGTGGATTGTGCATTGTTGTCTATGCACATGCCATCAGGAAAGAAAAAACTCCAAAGATGTAATAACCTGGTCATTCAGTACAATAAGGTCATCAGCTGACTTAATTTTATTGCCACATAATGTTGCTGAGCCTAGACTTGAGCAACTGAGACAACCCCAGATCATAACACTGCCTCCAGAGGCTTGTACAGTGGCCACTATGCATGATGGGCTTCCCTTAATCCTGACTCACCCATCACTCTGGAATAGGGTCAACCTGGACTCATCAGATCACATGACATTTTCTCATTGTTACAAAGTCCAATGCTTATGCTCACCTTTTTTCTGATGAGTCTCACTAAAAAATGGATTTCTTATGGCCACAGTGTACAGTATGTTTAGTCCCAATCCTGTGAGTTCTCATCACATTGTGCATGTACAGTAGAAATGCTCTGATTAGCTCTGATTCTACTGATTCTAGCATTCTACTTTTTTTTTTTTTTTTTACTATTTTTTTTTCTAACGATCCCAGTCATTTATTAAAAAAAATTTCTGACCAAATTTCTTTTGCAAAGTTGTTGGAGCACTATCCTTCCAGATTTTAATATAGCTTTGGTGGGTTCTTAATCCAAATCTAGTAATTTTCTTAGTGAATCTTGCAGCATCAGTTAGGGTTAAAATATTGCCAGCAGAAACATATTAATCACTGTAGTAAGTATCCAATCAAATGTTCTTAGATATTTGTTCATTAAAATCTAAACAGTGACTGTTTTTGGCCGGGCAGTGTGTACAGATGAACAAACAAGCGGGATGGACATTCTCCCAGGCCACTTTTTGTTTTCTTCATATTTTTCTTTTAGTTTTGTCGTCTTATTGTGTATTGTTTTTGTTTGTTTCGCATGTGCAGTTTTGTAAAGCAAAATCGAGATGTGTTCTCTCGCAGCTCTTCCGTCAACAGCGTTCACTCACTGTGAGTTTTGCTCTCACTTATAATCTTACACTATTGCCCTCAACGTATTCCTCACCTGACTCCTCTTCTCTGTTTTCCTCTCCCAACCCATTCCTTTCCTGTAGTGGTACCCATTAAAAGCATTAAAACTGTCTTCTGCACTGTGTTCCTCATACCTATAAGAGAATTTGCAACTAATAATTCTACACTTGTAGTTGCCGCAAATAATATGTGGTGCCGAAACCAAGATGGTTGTTCCAACTAAATCTTCTTGACACATGGGCTGTTATACTTATGGTTCAGGGTTCAGTACATTTAGCCAAGTGCCAGTCTTGTCTGGTCTACTTGAAAATGATGGTCTGGAATGTTACAATTTTCCATTTGATTTGTACAATATGTGTAATATTTGAACGTGCAAAATCCCCATGGTTATCTTAACATGTTGTACAAATGCAGTACTCACCTCACAAAGTCAAAACAGAAGAATCACCTTTGGCTGCAATTACAGCCACCCTATAACATGTCTACATCTACAATATGTCTCTGAATCCTGATATGTTTGCCTCTTATTCTTGGCAAAACTGTTCATGCTCTGAGATTCTTAACCAGATTGTCAGTCATTGGGCTATAGGCTCTGATTTAACTACAGTATATTAACCTATTCAGGTTCTTGATTTTTAAATAATGGGCTGTTAGGGTTTCCTGTTGGAAAGCTAGACTCCGCACCTGTCTTATGTCTCTGGAAGAATCAGAAATGTTTCCTTATAGAATTACCTGGTATTTGGCTCCAAAGATCCTGGCCTGACCCTCATCAGTTTGCCATTCCCTGATAATGGAAGGCATTTCCACAAAATGATGGTACCACCACCATAGTCCTCTCTGGAAAGGATGTTGTTGGGTTCATGGAAACAGGAATAGGGTTTTTGCCAAATTTTAGTCTCATTACTCCACACATTTTGTCATTTTTAAAGCTTTGTGACTCAATTTGTAATCTAGACGTCTCCAGCTACTCCAGAGTGATCCAAGGTCTCTTGGTTGCTTTCCAACAACTGGTAGATTTATGCCCATGCCCACTTGGACCAAAGGCTGATCCCACAGAAAAGCCAATTCAGCAAAAATTGCTGAAAAAAGTAAATGCTGGCCATGGACACCCATCACTGCCCTCTGAGCAGTGCAAAGATTCCAAGGCTATCAACTTTGTCTCCAAACTCCCCAGGACCTAAACTGATCAAGCAGCCATGGGATGCCCCAGATAAACCTGGTCTGTTCCATGGAATCCCCACCCCGCCCCCCACAGCACCCAATGGATGCTTTAACAAAAACCCTTCATGAAGTAAGAGCTTTATCTTTGTTAAAATAAAGGCTCATCCATGTACATGGTCATCATATTCCTGGGTATTGACTCAGGTATTTTAGCCAAGTGTAAAAATGCTATTAAACACCAGCTGAAGTCAATACTCATGAGGAAATTACAGAGAAGTCGGCTGCACGGTATGAGTCATATTCTAATGTGCTCTAATGTGTACATATTCTATGCATTAAAATAAGATTTATTGAACAAGAGTTATCATAGTTAAAAGTTAATCAGATCCCCGTTTTATTCCCTGTTCACAATGAGTTACGTATGACAGCTCTGACACAGCCTGCACTTCAGGTCTAGTTCATTTTTTATATGAATGAATTTAAACAACAGGTTGCATTTTCTGGCTTCATGCTTTTGACCACATATCAATGTTTTTTTTTATCTTTCTGTGTGCCATTTTTCCTTGTTCTCCTTCCAGCATTTGTGTTCACATCATGTCTGTCCATCATGTCTGACCTTCTGTATTGTGTTGTTCTCTGTGTTGCTCACAGGAGTTATGTCTACACCCCTGTTCATCGCTTTGTGAGGTATAGTTAACATCCAGGACATCATGCTGTGGTCCTATTCAGCATACTGCATATCAGCTGTTTAACAAACATTAGTCTTGTAAAGATTACATTACCTGAGTATACGAAGAACGTACTGTATTTTTTTTCCTAATAAGAGTTGCCATATTTTTTGTCACCTTTTGTATGTATACAGTACACTATATTTTTCTAAAAAGTGAAAAGAAATTGTCTCTCTGCTTATTTTGTATACAAAGAATACATGGCAGAGAACGTGTACTGTATAGCAGACTTGTTAACAAGTGCCTCCAGAGGAGCAGTAGCAGGTGATGGTGCTGTAGTGTGCGTTAAATTCCATGCCGGGATAACAGCGATTACGGCTCAGGAAAGCAATAGTGCAGCATTAGCTCGACTGTTTGGGAAAATCGAACCCGTCATCAGCATTTCTTTCAGCCTGGATAAACAAACAGTTCCACGCTTCTGTGAGAATGCCATGGTTTGATATAGCAGCATGGATTATGTGAATTACAGAATGTGTATCATTTCGTCCATGAGGACCATCTTTTCACTTTCCATGCATCAATTACATTAGTTCTACTTACCTTAGCTTTATTATTTTTCAATATCCCATTATGTCACTGAAATAATGCCTGAGGCGGCTTGTAAATAGGGCAGCACCATATGCATACTGCCTACCAACTGTTTAAATAACATCATTTGAAATACTAATTTGCTCCATACAGAGACGATTCTAAAAATGGCAGAATTTGTGGCCACACAACACATGCTCAATAAAGTTATTATTGTATGTAGTGGGCAAAAATGGGAGCTAACAAATTCCACTAAAGGAGCATTGAGATAGGAATCATGTTACCCCATGCTCCTGTGAAAAGCAACAGAGCTGACAGTTAATAACAAGGTTGCCAAAGCCTGTTTTTATACCAAATCGGCCTTGGTTTTATAACCAAGAATTGGATGATATTGAAATTATATTTGATTATCCCCAGTGTAGCAAAAGTCAGGAAGAGAAAATGAGTGTTATGGAGTGGATAACATCTCTGTGTCAGAAATGCATATTCACCAAGTGACCTTGTTATCAGCTTTTCTTGGTTCATCTGGGTCACTGTTGAAGCAAAGCACACCTACAGTATGGACACTGTTAAATAAATGCCAAAATGTGCTTCTAGCCTAAATGCTATATGACTGTATTTTGCAGATTCTCAACTATTTATTACATGGTTACTCTAAAAAAACTCACTAGTGAGTTGCATATAACACAAGCCAAGTCTAATACCCTCTTGACTCCATTTAGTTCAAAATCTACAGTCATGAGCCACTCCTGGGTGAAGTAGTACTTACCTGAATGTCTATTGCAAAAGATGGTCTTCTTATGGATGATACTTGTTTCTCCTCACCCCAATTCTAGTTTGTTGATTCCTCAACCTGACGTTTCTCTCTGTTTTCGCTTTACCCCTAGCAAGGAGCAGCAGAAGAAGTCCATCTGGGAGCAGCGCACTACCAAACTACGTCACCACAACCTGCGCAACAGCAGCGAAGCGCTTTACAATGAGCTGGAGCCTGAGGACCGGATGCGAATGTCCTCAGCGCTCCATCTGCGCCCTGACATGAAGGCGCACCATGATCGGCCCTTGACGGTGGATAAATCGCAACCTCCAGAGGGCAGGGATACTCCGGAGGAGGCACCTCCTCACAAACATCACCGGTGCCGCGGAGAGAATGGTGAGGCAGGAGAAGGACACCGCCATCGGCACCACCGCGGTGGTGAACACAGAGAGCACCAGGATGGAGGACACAGGAACAAGACAGAAGATGGTGATGATGATAGGGAGCACCATCACTACCATTCTCACCGGTCCAGAGAGTCAGATGGTGATGGCAGTAATGGAGCGAGAGGAGAACGACTTCAGAGAGTGCACAAAGAGGGTGAAGCAGGGAATGGTGAGAGGAGGAGACATAGGCCTCGCGTCAAAGCCCAAACCACGCTTGACAAGGAGGAGAGCCGGGAAAACACAGGGAGAGATACACCAAGCCACAGGTCAGCCATAATACTACAGGATGGGTGAAAATTAACTAGGCAATATTTAATGGCTATAGAACTTGTAGTATCACTGGAGCAGCACCCTGTGGTGCACCACCCCATTTTGCTCTTACTAATCATGCGTGGTTAGACCAGCATTTTCCAGGACATTGGCTGGGACTATGCAGACCTCATGAATGGCCTCCAAGAAGTCCAGATCTCACTCAATGTGATTTTTTTTCCTGTGGGGCTACGCAAAGGAGGTGTCCAGGATAAAGCCTGGCACGCTGGAGGACTTAGAGGCACGGATTCACAAAGTTCTTAGCAATATGACTTTCTTCAGAAGAATTTTCTTCCTGGTCGTTTGAGGAAACTGGTGGATGCCACCGGTGCCTATGTTGAAATTGAAAGATTTGCTTTCATTTTCCTACGTAATAAGTTTGTTTCAATAAATTTGTATTAGAAATATTGACGTTATTGGCAATTTTAATGCCTAGTTACTTTTCACCCACTGTGTAATACCTCCAACTACTATAATAATATTAGTAATAATAATAATAATAATAATAGCACCTCCAGGGTTGAAAGTTTAAATCTTGCTGCTGATGGAGTTTACATGTTCTCCTCATGCTTGTGGTTTCCTCAGGGTACTCCAGCTTCATCCCAAGACATAATAGGCATAGTAGGCTGATTGGCATTTCCAAATTTCCCAGAGTGTATGATTGGGTGTGTAAGTCTGCATCCTTGTGACCTGTGATTGGTTGGCACCAGATCCAGGTTGTCCCCTGCCTTGTGCCCTGAGCTCCTTTCTCATTCTTGTCATTGGTGTTGTAAAATCTGCATGTAATATAAAAGGAATAAAATAATTTGGGATATGTAGTTATGAGAAAATAACCACATTTTGGGGTTGTAAGAGTAACTACATATCTTACCAAACTATCATTGTTCCTATTCCTACAACAGCACAATCTGAAGTGTTTTATTGCTTTTATAATACAGGACAATGTTTTTTTCCCCCCCCCCGGGACAGGCTTATGGATACAGAGGGTGATGGTTTGAGCTCGAGTTCTGTGCCATCTCCTACTGAGAGACAAGAGGACTCAGATAACCTAAAAAACAGCACGAAGGCTAGATCAACTGCAGTCAGCATCCCTGTTACCATTACTGCTCCACCGGGAGAGACCACCGTCATTCCCAGTCAGTAATCTAACAGCCTTTACAGGGATGTTTTTCTAACCACATGAAAACATTTTGCTTATTAAAAATGCTTTTAAATGATTACTGTGATTTAACAATGTATTAGGAACTAATGATTGTTCTCTTCTTGGTAGTGAATAATATAGATGGTGAGAGCCTGCTCCTAAATGATGAAAAGAAGGATCTGGATGAGCTGAATCAGAATGCTCCTAAACCCATCTTACCGTACAGCTCCATGTTTGTGTTTGGTCAGTCCAACCCGTGAGTATTGACTCTAATCGTGGCCTTCAAATTTCAAGCCTTGAAACAGGTAGACAGGGAAGTGTGTATCAGCTTAAGTCACATGGAAGTTCTTAATAGAGTACACTGTAGAATTCCTTCTGCTCTACTTTCATACTTAAATCACCAGGTTGTCCTGTTCATACAAGTCTTTTCTATGTGGTATATAATGAAAGTGAAAGGTTAATGAATATTGAAACTGTGATCTAAGTCTATGTGTGTTTGCAGTGTACGAAGGTTGTGTCACTATGTGGTGAACTTGCGTTACTTTGAGATGTGCATTCTCATGGTGATTACCATGAGCAGTATCGCACTCGCTGCAGAAGACCCTGTGAATGCTGCTGCTTTTCGGAATAACGTGAGACCATGACACACACACACACACACACACACACACACACACAAACACACGCACACATAAACTCATCCTGTACAGTATATACACATGCATATCCCACACAGTGCAAAGCATATGACTAACTATTTTGTCATTCTGACAAAAATTATTTAAGAAAAATATTTTTTTTCTTTGAAATATAGTTCAACGGCTTGAACTGAATAAAATAACCCATAATATTGAATTTCACTTGGAAATTATTATACATTAAATATATCAAATATTCATAATATAGCTTATTAATATTGTATTAAGTTATTATTAATTTATAAATATTCTTTAAACATACCATGATGTATGAATAGTAGGGACTGAATGTATGGAAGTATATCAGTGCCAAAATTCCTTATACCAAAAAGCATTTTTAATTACATGAACCGAACAAAAATTTGTTGTAATAAAAACATTTTAATTTTATTGCATTGCAGTTTGAGCAGAATGGAAAAAAATCCTTGCAGGATTTATAATGCGCGAAAGTTTTATTGCATTTAAATTTATTGCAATTTAATGAAAATTTGATTTTCATTTGTATATTTAAAAAAAAAATTGTAAATTCGTTTGTAAAAAAAGAAAAAAAAAAGCATTTAAAAAGTCAATGTAAAAATATTGACCTTACTAAATTGCTGTTCAAAAATATTTTCAAGTGTTAAAAATACCACCTTTCTTATTTTTTAACCTCACAAATTCAGGACAACAAAATTTAGGTAATAAAATTCAGGACGACTAAATTCAGGTAATAAAATTCAGGATGACAAAATCCACATATTAAAATTCAGGTTGACAAAATGCAAGTAGAAAAAATTCAGGTACATCTGGGATATCGCAGAAATATGAAAGCCCCCACTATTGTTATTGCACTGTTAAAAACTTTGACACAAGTTGAACTTTAATGCAAGTCGTACTGGTTGGGCTTTACGGCCCAACGCTTATATCAAAACGGTTTCCAAGATATCCGGCTCAGAGACAGTAGACTGACTTCTATATTCAAATGCATGCAAGGGATTATGTTCTATTGTCTGCGTGTGTGAGTGAACCATTCAGATTGGCCTTTTATTATGGAGACGTTGTCACATAATAAAACAGTCAACACCCCCTCCACTCACACACACTCACTGAGCTAACAACCAGTATAAAAAAAATCTTATAATTTGGAAATCATGTATTTTAACCATTTTGGTGCCAGGAAAAATGGTGCACCCGCCTCCATCTCCAATTTCAATTTTGTTATAAAATGTAATATAGCACAACCATGACTTTCTCTAGAGAGGGCCTTCTGAGTAAAGTCAGTGTTTGGGTAATGAAGGCATTCATCAAAGAACCAACCATGGAGCCTGAGGGCACCATGCTTCACTGTCAGGTTAGCGTTCTCAGGCTGGTGAACAGTGTTGGGTTTTTACCTGTTGTTAATTTTGCTAACTATATTGATTTCCCCACTGTTATAATGACGTATAAATTTTATCCATTTCACTGCAAGACTTTGAAATTATTAAATGTGGAAAAGTTTACAAAGGCTGACTGTTTATGCAAAGTTCTGTAATCATCATTCCTCCAGGCCAGTCTGCGTCTGAGACCTTTGCCTGGTTATGGGAAAATCTGAATGTTAACCAGGGGTTAACAACCACGTTAAATCCAAATAGGAATTTTTATCAAGTACAGTGTATCAGATTGGTAAAGGTTCCATGCTTAGTATTTTCAGTGTGTATGATATTCATGTTTTAATATTGTAAATTATTCACATGTAAGCCTAAAGGTTTGTAGCTTACTCGAAAGTTGTGTGCCATTGTTGTTTTTTTCCCCCAGGTGCTGAAATATTTAGATTACATCTTCACTGGCGTGTTCACATTTGAAATGGTGATAAAGGTATTCTTTAAAGGACTTCAACACAAAAAGATGACTGTTGCAAATATTATGAGTGCAGATGATATAGCCTAGTCATATGTATGTAGTAACTCTTACAGTAGATGTTATGAGTATTGTTTCTGTTCCGATGTGTTACTTGTCTTTTAGATGATTGACCTCGGACTGCTTCTCCACCCTGGCTCCTACTTCAGAGACCTGTGGAATATTCTAGACTTCATTGTGGTCAGCGGTGCCCTGGTGGCTTTTGCCTGCTCGTGAGTTTACTCTTCTGTTCGGATTTGTCAGAGCAGCAGCTAAAAGGAGAAAATCCAGTCTGTCAACCTAAATCCAGGAAAAAAGCACTGGGCTGAAAATGATGAAAATAAGATATGACTGCTGCCTCTCCAGCAGTTGGTGGGAGATAGAGCGGTAGAGTAGAGGGACGGAGGTGTGTCTGCTGCTTCCTGTGGAAAGAAAGAGTGTTAAATGTGTTTGGGGATTATGTGTATTGTTGACGCACACCTGAGCTAGCTTTTCTGGTTAACTGTCATATCTGCTTGTGTCTCCCACAGGAGAGTGTAGCCAAACTTAGCAGCGCTTTCTGAAGCAGGCTCTAACCGAGACAGATTTACTCTATCAGAGCTTTAATTCTCACCACTACACAAGAGGCCATGCTTATTTACTCAAATGAGTTTAAATTGCTTACTCGCCAGGGAGCATACATTTATATTCACACGCAGGCAAAATTCAGTCAAATTTATATGAACCTACACCAGCAAATGCACACTATCATTTATGTAAAAACAGACAAAAACACAAAGATACATAAATATAATCGCATGCATAACATCATTCATAACCTCCCACCTTATTCTTATTATTTTTGACCCTGACACATTCACCACTTTGTGTCCTCACTATCATACCAGCTTTAGACACCTTTGGACTTTAGACTGGGGAGACTCTGTTCTTATGACCATAAAAGATGATGCCGTTTAGGTCTCTAGGCAATTCAAGATACTTCCACAGGAACCTATTTTTCTTCTCTCCAATGCTTTTAACTGATTTGAAGGGGAGCATTGGATCTGTGGAAGAATGCCATGTTGGTATATTCAGGTTTGGATGTAGTTCCCAGTAAGGAAATATCCAAGCTTCCAGTTCCTGCTTTGGTGTCTAGAAATATACCGCATCCCTCTCATCTCAAGTCAGACTGTTTGCCCAAGCATTTAACTTGCTACTGTACATCATAATGGATGGAATAGCAGTGCTGTCAAGTGTGAAGTTAGTGATGATGCTTCTATTCAAAACCAGGGATATGGATTTTACTGGCTAGGAGGGCCACGAACCCATGGGATCCCATCCTCAAAGTTATTCAGAATCCATCTGCTTCCTGGGACAGATGTTGTTATCACAGTCAGATCATCCATAAAGTCCCTGATGGGTGGCTGACTACTTCCACACTTAATCAGTGGGCTCCCAGACTGTACCTGAACTGATTTTTTTGTCAGCCTGTTCATGGTGAAAGCAAACAGGATCCCTACAACGGCACACATAGTGATTATGGCCTTCTTGATCTTTTCACATTCCATTGTTTGGACCAAGGATTGACACTGCACTCAATGTCAGTCCAATGCCACCTGAACTAGCTTATGGAGGGGATTATTAATATCATTATTTTGTTTGAAAATCCCACCTACCAGCCAGCCCGCTCTCCCCTATCACATGATGTCTACCAAGCAGGAGCATGAAGGGTAAGACATGCTTCCTCTCGTATGTGTGATGCTACCAAATTGCAAGTTTTGCGTGATAAGCAGGAAAGCACTATCAGCCCTCTTCCGTATAGACAAACTCAGAAATACACACATCTGGCGAGTGTTGCTGTGGTTGATGGGGAGGAAGAGTAATGTCATTCATCTCACACTAATTGTGCATTCTCTTAGTGAGTAGATCTCTATGTACCTTGTTGAGGGTGTTCCTATCACAGTGGTCAAGTTGCTAACCCTTCTGTGGAGTTGCCATCTTTCCTAGCTATCCTGTGTCTCTCCAGCTGTCACCACTCTGTTTTTTTTTTTTTTTTTTTTTTGTAGTCTACCACTTTAGTTCCTAGTTGTCGGTGCCTGATCCAGAAGACCGATAATTTCAAACATACCTTGACATCATCATCATCTTCAGTGATATCATGTGTGAATAGACACACATTCACTCTCATAAGCACAAATGCTTTCATAAACACGAAAACACTCAAAAAGCACAAGCAAGTGCACACACAAACTCTAGAGATGTACAGGCGTGTAGCCGAATGTAGCTCGCTTTTTTCTAAGCTCCTATAGCACATAAACCTGACACAATAATGTGCTTGAATGCTCAACAACACACTCAGCCACATACCATATTCACGCTAACAGCATTAATCAAGTGTGTGTGATTTGATGAGGTCTGGTTTAAATATGGACCGGATCCTCTTATTGTTGTAGAGGTGCTTTTAAACGCGCGAGAGAGATTGAGAGAGAGAGACCTGCAAACAATGAAAAGCACTCAGTTAGTCTGAAAGCTGCATGTATCGTGAGCTGTGGGTCCCTGAGACGCTCTTATGAGAGAGCTAATGGCTTACATGTGGATTAGGAATGTTTGTTCTACGTAAGCATATGGTTCGACGTGTGCCTCACATTTTGCTTTATCTTTTTTTCCCTGCCTTTGTCTGAAAGTATACTGATGTGGCAAGAACTCTGTCTCTTCGTATGCTTCTGTAATTTTCATAGTAAGCAACCGTGTCCTTGCTTAGCTCATTTCCCTGCCTCTTTCTTTCTTTCTCTTTTCTCGTCCGTGTTGCTTTCAGGAGCTTCATGGGGTACGCATTTTGTTACTCCCTATTTTCTCTAGATGCCTGTATACAGTATATGTCTGTGTGAGTGCATGCATGGGTTAGTAAGTGTTAACCTCGGGCAACATGAGCATCCCTGTATCTTTTCATTGTGTTTCCACCACACTGCCATCTGGTGTGTGACAATCATTCACAGTACTAATTTGATCAAATGTTCACAGCTTTGTTTCCATTTTCCATTACCACAGAGAAAACATCGACCTTTACTGTATAATCTCCTTTTGTGAATGCATCGTCACTGTAAATTTACAAAAACTGACATAGATTGCATGAGATTTTTATTGATTTTTATTGATCGATATTGAGATTTTTTTATACAATGATAGTTTTCATGTATGATACGGAATGTCTGAAAGGACATGGTACCACCACATACTCTCAGGTAAATACCAGATATTAATCATGCACAGACCAGAACATAAAAAGCAGATATTACCTCCAGACAGTATTGCGGTCAACCCTGAAATCCTCCATTTCAAAACTTAACACCTAGATCAAGGGACCCAGGTTTAAACGTTTGCTTGGGTTACTGCCTCTGAGTTTCACATGTTATTCCCATGTCTGCCTGGGACAGTCCTCTGGGTTCCTCTCACCTTTCAAAGTAAATACTGGCTATTCTAAACTGGCCCTCGATACAAAAGAATTTTAGCGTGTCTGTGCATATTGCCCTGCAATTAACTGAAACTCATCTAGTGTGTGTCCCTGTCACATTCAGTCGTGTCTAAATGTTTCTTTAATCAGCTCTATACTGTAGGTTTTAGGAATAGACAAGCAGCATGGATATATTATGACCTGTAGACATTTACATTTTTTTCGGAAATCTACCACAACAGACACCCTTATCCAAAGTGATTTACATTTTTATCTCATTATACATCCGAGCAGTTTCTAATGCAACAGCAACTTGGTGGTTGTGGAGTTTGAACCCGGGCCCTTCCGAACCATAATCCAATGCCTTAACCACTGACCTACCAAACGAAGTCATATGGTATTTGTTTTGACAGGTGCGTTGATGGATTTCCTAGAAACATCATTGGCGGTGGTAGCTTATTGGTTAAGACATTGTGCCACTAAAGGTCATGACCTCACTGTGTCCGATTGCTTTGGATAAAATTGTCGGCCAAGGCCTCCGAGTGGCGCAGTGGTAAAGTGCTCGCCCTATCATCTGGGGATCGCTGGTTCGTGGTAAAGTGCTCGCCCTATCATCTGGGGATCCGGGTGATGCTGTTACCTCTCACAACCGGAGGCCTAGAGAGAGCTGATTGGCCGAGCTCTCTCAGAGGGGAGGGAT
>JAQMYJ010000011.1:21328358-21339584 GCA_030014305.1 Clarias laeviceps | reverse complement strand
CACAAACAGGAAGTTAATATCACCAACCATTCCCATTTTATTAAGGTGTATCCATATAAATGGCCCACCATGTAGAAGGGTTTTTAAACTCTTTAAAGCCTTTTAAGGGTTAAAAATCTGTAAGATATTAAAAGGGTATGGAAGATGGCAGGTTGTGCTGTTATAGGCTAAAAAGAAGTCGATACTGGCCACAACTCAACTCTCAACACTGCATATGGGGCTTAGCAGGTAAAGAGTTCAAGGTTGCTGATCTGGCCTCCAAATTGGGTCCCAATTGAGAATGGATACTGCTGGACAAAACAAGTCTGATCCATATAGGCCCCACCCTAAAACCCACAGCACCCAAAGTATTCACCGCTAATGCCCTGGTGCCACAACCCACAGCACCCCCCAGAGATCTTGTGGAGTGGAGTCATGCCCCAAGTAGCCAGAGCTGCCCCCGGCGAAAAGGGAACCCAGTCAATATTCGACATAATGTTATACATAATCTTAGTTATAATAATGTTATACCTAATCTTAGTTATAATCTTATAACTGATCGGTGTCAGACTTGATAAAAAGAAGAAAAAACATCATGTTCTACAAACAAAATACTGTGAATAAATTCTTGTGCCAACTGAACAATGCAGCAATCATGGTGACGGTGAAGATTCCTAAAATTCTTAGAGACAAAAGAACATTACTCAACAAAACTTATATGGAAAAGTCTACAGCGCTACAGTAAATACCTTAAACATCTGTACAAATTGGAAAATTCATGCATCTATAACACATTTTCCCTACAGCAGGTATGATTTCACAACACACTCGCAGACTAATGGCCAAGGTAGGAGAGAAGCCACCAGTCACTCGAAAACAGTTGCAGGATGACCTGAAAGCAGGTCCTGCTATAGACACTTTAGACCCCTTTCCAAAACACTACATTTTCAACTATATGAAAACTTTATGTGGAGCATCCACTGTACAAGGTACATACATGTCCCTGTGATGTTCATGGTCAAAGCTCAACCCTTTGGCCATATGATTTTTTTCTACTTCTAACGTCATTCATTAATTATTGACGCCGCAGCGCAGCACAGTACAGAGCAGTTTTTATCCACCCCTCTGGTGGGTGAAAAAAATGGGAACGGAGTGATTCAAGTATCTAATTTATTTGCGTATTTGTGCATTTAATCGAAATTGTGAAGGTTAAAAAAATGTTGTTGTGAATTAATTAATAGCAGAACAAATATTGCATTTGTTTTTGGAATCCATCGTAAATTCGCCAAAGAAGCAGTAAATAACAGCAAGAAGCTACTGTACTATAGCACAAGGCAGTGCAGCTAGAAACAGGCAGACTGTCCTGAGGTTTATTACTCAGTTGCTTGCTTGGAGAAATGCTCGATTGACTTCTATTATGTTCGTCTATTGTTTATGCCGGGGCATAAACGCAATGAGGCTATGTATTTAATAGGTTGCTAAAATTAATAATGGCTTGCTAATAAGCAGAAATAATACCAATCATACGTCAGGAAAATGACATCTCATTATGTTTTATATCACGATCTTAACACAGCTCATTACTATCTAGTTAAAATGTTATGCTATAAACATCCTGCTATAAATATACAGTTATAGATTCTAAAAATCTAAAAAAAAAAATCAATATCATTCATAGCAAAAAAAAGTTAACGAGTTCTTATGTGGCTGCTTTGTTGCTTTCAGTTCAGTACCGCTTCGAAGCCTTATGAGGACATGCTGAAGTGGCTGAACATTATTTTTACTGCCCTCTTCACCCTGGAATGTATTCTGAAGATCATCGCTTTTGGTCTGCTGGTGAGAAACACTCAGCACACTCACACACAGCACACGGCTTGGATTTTTGGTCCAGAAGGTAAAATCAGCACTCATAAAAACACACCAGAAGTTCAGTATTTAATATGCAGACATTAGACATTACTACAGACTTTAGTGCTGACAGTTGCATGGACATGCTGAAGCCTGTCTTGGTTAAGAATAGTTCCTTGAAGTTTTATGTTTTAGGATATAAAAAAATATTACTCTTAATTATGTAAATTGATTGAACAGCAATTGCAGTTTTCTTGACCAGACGATTCAAATTATGGCCAATTCCAATTTTCTGTCTTTTTTTAGGAACTATAATACACAGCGTACACAAATATATATATATATATATATATTTTTTTTTCTAACTGATAAAGAAGTGAAGGCTACCCTACAGCAGGGGTTAAAGTGGGCGAGAACAGTCCAGAACTGCGGTCTGGCACCTTCAGCGCCGTGTAGATCACCAGTCATGGCTGATCAAGCTGACCATTGATTCTGGTTATTGCTTTATACTGTATATCTTTATAAATGTCCGGGTTCGATTCCTGCCTTGGGGACTGTGTGTGTGTGTGTGTGTGTGTGTGTGTGGAGTTTGCATGTTCTCCCAGTGCTTAGACTCCGGGGTTCTCCGGTTTCCCCCCACTGTCCAAAGACATGCTAACTGGTGTTCCCAAATGTGTGTGTTTGTGTTTGCGTGTGTGCCCTGGATGGATTGGCATCCCGTCCAGGGTGCATCCTGTTAGATAGGCCTCCTGGGATGCTCCAGGCCTCCCGCAACCCTGTGTACAGGATAAAGCAGTATAGACGAGGAGTGAGAGACGATGACGATAATATCCCTTTACAGTCAGCAAATCTTAATAATAATAATAATAATAATAATAACTTTAATTAGTAGGGGTGTAAAATGAGTGCTTTAATTGGGGAAATCCCAAGGAGTACATTGTTTATGGATTCATTACCAAATGTAGCAGATGAGTCCTTGGTCAGCTTATCCTTTAAACTGTAGGCAAATTTTCTTTAAACAAAATTAATAAATAAACATTGCCATTATTTTATTAATGTGATAATTCAAAATAATGAATTAAATGCATGATAAATCTTTGCTGAATAATGAGGGTGGAAGCCATACTTTTAAATGGGATTGAACTTCTTTGCGTAAATATTGATGTGATTTTTAATCTGTAATCGCCGCCTCTGAATGCCGCCTATGGAGATTAACATAATGCTGGAAATTTCTTGGTTGGTTAATTAAAGGAATAAACTAAGATGAAGGGATTTTGGTGAAAGCGTGTGAACTGCATGATGATGATGAATAAGAAAGGGCACTAATAGTGGCACATAAATCTGTGCTCTCCGTGCCTGCAGCAGCAGGGCCCATCTCAAGCTCCATTTCCATTTAGTAGCCTCATTTATTAAATGACTCTGGTCCCCACACGATGCTCTTACCTCCACCTGTTCTGAGCTTGAGGCAGATGGCAAGGCCTCGCTGCTGTTGTTTTAAGCCCTCGGCAGCCACAACTCGACAAATCGCTGTGGCATTCAGAAGAGACATGCAGACATGACTGCGTCTCCTGGCAGAACAGCCTGTCATGGACGACTCGATGTATGAGACGTTTGACTGTATGCCGGCATGAGGTTTAACATCCATTTAAAATGTTATGTTTTTTAAGTTATATCATTACAGTAACAAAGTGATTTTTTTTCTACTTTTTTTCTGATCCTCTATTAAATTGCATCCAGAACTATCTAAGGGAAGCCTGGAACATATTTGACTTTGTAACTGTGCTGGGCAGCATCACTGACATCCTGGTCACTGAAATAAAGGTAAGCAGTTGAGATGGTCATCTCTGTACAGGTTAACTCATGACGTACATGATCGTATGCAGTGGCATGCAAAAGAATGGGCATCCATGTTTAAAATATCTGCTAGTATGAAAAGTTAATTGAGTAAAGATGAACTGATCTCAAAAAGTTATGAAGTTAACATTGTGTTCAACATTTTATGCAAGATTTGGGTTATTTTGGGTGATTATAGTTTCTTTCAGTTTGTAATGTAATTAAGAAATGCCAGCTAATAAGAACAGTGGAGGTCAAGTTGAGGTCTGGAAGACCAAGAAAGCATCTTCCTAGAAAGATAAAAGGTAAAACAGACCTTCCATCACAGTGCCCTGATCTAAACATAATGGACAGACCTAATTCATGCAAGTTCCAATTCATGCAAGATAGATCAAGAATTTCCCAGAACTAGAATCTTCTTCCAAGGAATAATGGGTGAAAATCCCCCAAACAAGAACTAATAGACACTTACAGTACAGTACCTAGCTATAAAATGCATTTACAAGCTGTAATTCTTGCCAAATGAGGTGTTACTATGCAGGGTGTCCAAACTTTTGCTTCAGTTCTATCTGAAATTGTAGAAAAGAAAAAAAAAACTCTTACACGAAATAATTAAAGAAATGTGTCATCTTTAACTTTATGGCTTTTGAATATCAGTTCACCTTCTACTCACTTAAGGGTGCCCAAACTTTTGCATGCCCCTGTGTAGAATAACGATGTTGTGTTTATGTTCAGGCTTTCAGTGTTTTGTCTGTGTTACTCTTTGTGTGTCTGCAACTTTCTCTTTCTCACTGTGGTATACCGAGAGTAAGACAAGATCTTGAAGACAAGACGGAAGGACGAGTTCACGGCAACCCCGCGCTCCACACGAGAGCGAAAAATCATTCAGTTCGATTTAAAAAGCACTTTCAACATTAGATATTGTCACAAAGCAGTTTTAAAGATACGGAGAGTGATTTCCTTGTCAGAGATGAAAATGGACAGGAAAAACATGAGGAAAGCTCATGAGGAAGAACCCCATCTTCTACTAGGTGACACCGCGTAGTGATTTTTATAAATCATAAATAGTATAGTATATGGATGTAGTAGAGTAACGGAAAATGTTATGAAAGTGGTACGCATTAGTGGTGCATATTAGAAATTAAAGTCCTACAACAACAGGAGAGTGTTTATAATTAAAGCAGCAGTTCTTGACTAGAAATTAGCAGTATCTACTGAAGCAAGGTTGAGATTTAGGCTTTAACACCAAGATGTACTACTGAATTGCAATTTCATCTCTGAATCATTGCAAATCAACTTTTGTATTATTAATATTAAGTCTTAAATGAAAAAAAAAAAGGCGCCTGTAGTGTAACTCCTTCAATTCATATTTTACTCACATGCTCATTCTGCGAAATTAAGAAGAGGAAATTCGTCGGCTGAAGCTCTGCTGTGCACACATCTCCCCAATGAGTGTTGACAGTCGAGTCTCAGAGAGTAGACTCTCGTCCCCTCCTAATGATTTCACTGTCACTCTGTTTCCATGCTTAATCTCTGTTGGCACCTGTCCCCTTCTTTCTCAAATGGACTCCATAGACGGTAAGTGGCTTTATTTGTCCTGCTCTGCTTCCGTTCATCTGTCCTGCCTGTTTACATATATGTGGATAATTACCTATTTGTCTGTCTAAATTTAAGCTACAGTGCCAAAAAATAACCCATACAAGTTAAAACATCAATGATATTTTAAATTTGCCCAGTATTTTATTTCATACAATTACTATAAACCAATTGCATGATTCTTTAAAAAAAAGTGCTAAATGTAATTCCCCCTGTTCCACTGAGCCCAAAAGATGCTGTAAGGAGCTGTTACTGACCTCTACAGAGCTCTCCAGGGGTCGTAACAAATTTGTTTCGGTGTAGATTCAGCAAATTCCTCTCAATAGAATGGGGGTATAAGGTACATATAAATGCTCATAGGTCTCAGGGCTCTCCAAAGTGATAATACATATTTTCATACCTCAAACATCCTTTTTTCATTCCTCCGACAAATGTAGTGTCTATGTAAATGAGCTACTGCTGAAGGCAGCGTGTCGTCTTATATGATGTCACAATAGGGAAAAGGCCTACTTTTTTCTGTTTTCTCATTTAATTTATGCAAGGAAAAAAAAGCTTTTCCAGGAGTGCCTTAAAACTCTTCGAACACCAGACATTTTAACATTTTTTTTTCTTTTAACAAGTTTACTTAACACAATGTGTTGGAAAACTTGAAAACCATACATTCTAGAGACTTGTTTTTCTACCTACTTAATGCTAAAAACATAAACTATATGTAAAAATCTTGTAAAATTAAAGATTTCAAAATACAGTTTATATTTTTAGCATTAAGTATGTAAATGCAATATTAATTTAAAAAAAAAGAAAAATGCCAAACAGCAGAATATAACGTCTGAGGATGCCACCGTCTTCAATGATCCTTAAAGGGTTAAAGGAAGGCTGATATTAATTATCAGTATCAGGTTTTTGTGTATTTAATTATGGCCTTGAGTAGCAGCTTGACTTATTATGGTTGCAGTATAATGTCAGACAGTGGTGCTTGACTGCTTATCGCTTACGTATACCAATATTACTCAAGAAAAATCTGCAAAAGTCAGAGTCATATGCTTTTGAAAGTTAAACCTCTTATAATATTTTCCACTCCCTGATGAGAGCTTAAATGCAAGGTTTATACGATAAGGATTGAACAATTTAGATTCTCCATGCATGCATTGTTGTGCTTGACTAGCATAGTAGAATGGAAGTCTTGTACAGAGGCATGTCAATCAAGCATGTTTATTATAACACAAGGCCATGTCCACATGAACATGCACAAATATGAAATTAGGAAAACCATATTTTTATTATTATTATTATGAATCCCTCAGTCATTGAAGACTGAAAGTCATCAGTTAAAACAAGAAATCAGCTTTGCTCCTTGCTTGGTTAGAATGAAAACCCAATCATAAAAAAGTATGTGGACATCCGACCAATTTAAACTACTGTAGCCGCAACTTCTACAAGAAAACTGTTGCTTAAATATGCTCTTTAACTTTCAGGACAAGTTACATTTCTATTTTGTAATCATTTGAGTTTCTATTTCTGCCAACGAAATTTTAACTTAATGATTATCTATTTAAGCAACATTCGCCTGAACACCCACTAGCACTAGATTCTTAAAGCTTTCTGCACTATTGTGCATAACAATGTTGGTTTCTTATTCTTTGAAACCAATACTATATAAGCTATTACTGATAATTACATATGCATGATTTCAGCTCTTTCTAAGATCCATCCATGTAACAATCAGTACCACTGAAGTGCATGTCATTGGCAAGCAGGAATCATTTCTCCTATAGAAATGAAATTGAAATCTGCTGATTTCGATTTTGGAAATTCTTGCTGTAGAGCATAATAGATCGAAAGACACTGCCCAAGTGGTCAGTAGGACTAGTACAGTACAAACACTAGCTCTCAAAACATGATCTGTGTTGATTTTGACTTTTTTAGCAGAACAAGCTGATCAACTTGAGCTTTCTGAGGCTGTTTCGAGCTGCTCGACTCATCAAGCTTCTGAGGCAAGGCTACACCATCCGGATTCTGCTCTGGACCTTTGTTCAGTCTTTTAAGGTTTGGACTTTTAATAAATGCCTGGCTTTATTACCTGGAAAGCAAACGGTGCAGGCTAAAATATATTCTCATTTAATTGCTATTTAATTCAAACAGTTACCTCACTTCTGCACCTTATATATTTTGCTTTGCTTTTTTTGTTCTACATACACTATAATACATTGTATAAGCGCTTTTATTACAACAGTAACATTTGAATGTGTGACATCTGCTGAGAGGAGTGTCATTTCTTGTTCAAAAATTATAACAAAGCTTGAGCTGGTCTCATTCATTATTCATGATATTTCATGTTCTGACACAAAACTAGTCTTTTGTTACTTGATGACTTTCATTATTATTTCACTCTTTTTTATTCTGTCATGTTGAGGCTTTAAATAAGATATAAGATTGCAGGGTTTTAGAAACATCATATTTTAATCATGTCTGGT
This sequence comes from Clarias laeviceps, assembly GCA_030014305.1. Classification (NCBI taxonomy): domain Eukaryota; kingdom Metazoa; phylum Chordata; class Actinopteri; order Siluriformes; family Clariidae; genus Clarias; species Clarias laeviceps. The sequence continues at coordinate 21,331,854 of JAQMYJ010000011.1, read as the reverse complement.
TGGACAGGCAACTAAGCAAGAGGGAGGTTTTTATTTTCATTCAGGACAGACTAGAAATGAAAAATTATGTATTACCATTAATGTAGTAACTGTGAGATTGTGGTAGTCTCAATTAGGCTAATGGCTTATTTCTATATTGGTAAATAAAATTAACAACCAATTTTATATGTACAGAATGGTGGCACAGTAGAATAGTAGTTAGCGCTGTGGCATTCCACCTCCAGGGTCGAGGGTTTGAGTCCCACCTTGGGGTTTTCTCTGTGAATGGTGGGTTTTCTCCAGGTATTTCAGTTTCCTCCTGAAGTCCAAAGGCATGCAGATAAGGGTAAATATCATTTCCAAATTGCCCCTAGTATGTGTGTATGCAATGCCAGGATGTACTTCGCCCAATGTCCCAAGAAAAAAATGGTCTCACATATCTCTAGACATATTAGCAACTCAAGTGATTCAGCTGAGGTTGAGGCACTGTCAGGATCAAAATTTACAAGCCATAAGCTGACAGTTCTTGCCTTTTAGGTTTTAGGTTATAGGTTTTTCCAATATTTTTCAGTGGTCGGAGTCTCAAGGGGCAAAAAATTTAAGCCACACACACTTTTAGTTTAATCTGAATACAGATGCCCATATGAAATGCAGAATTATCTTACACTTTTAGCATCTGGATAACACGACTTATAGTATATTTAAGTTGACACCATTTTCTCTTATTTTCTTTTTTTTTTTTGTCTTGTAGGCACTGCCCTATGTGTGTCTGCTCATTGCCATGCTCTTCTTCATATACGCCATCATTGGAATGCAGGTGAGTGCTACTCCAGCACTTTTAATCACATTTAAAGCCACTCGCTGTTGCGGTTAATGTTTAAATGTTTTTTTTTCGGGCTGCTTTTTAAAACAAAGATATACAGATCATTTTTATTTATTCATTCACTTTTATTAAGTCCACATTTATTAAATTATTCCTGTTAAATCAATTATACATTAACGTAGATACTTATCAACCTCCAAAATGTCTTTTTTTATACAGTATAGCTACACAGATCAGCCATAACATTACAATGAAAAGCATTATGCCCAGTATTGTGTAGGTTCCCCATATGCCACCAGGGCAACACTGGCCCCTTGAGGGATGCCACCACAAGTCCTCTGGGAATGTGCTCTGGTGTCTGGTACCAGGACGTTGGCAGCGGATTCTTTGGGAGCTGTGGGTTGCACGGTGGGGCCCTCCATGGATCAGACTTGTTTGTCTGCTATATCCCATAGGAGCTCAATCAGTTTGGGATCTGGGGAGTTAGGAGGCCAGGTTGGTGGCCTTGGACTTTTTGCCTGCTGGGCTTTGTGCATGTTGCATGCATTGGTTTTCTGTGGGGTCAGACCAGCCAGGCTAGCCTTTATTCCCTCCAGGCAAAATGTGCCCTGGGTATCCCCAAATCCTGTTAATGGGTTATTGTTATGGCTGATCAGTGTATCTTAACTTTAAATGTAGAAATAGAACAATGTTTCATCATGAGTAACTGAAAAATAATGTTTGATATGTATAGCTCTAAAACTGGGAACTGCTTCTTTAAGAAATTCACCATCTAGGTTAAATAGAATGAAATGTCTTGCTTGGGGTCAGGTTCATTCCTGTTTAATAGAATGTATTATTATATTTTTAAAAAAATAATAATTTGTGCTCATTTTCATTTGGCCGTAAATAGCCTTTTGAAATAAAGCACCATTCTTTAAGTGTGCTGTTCAGAAATGAAATAATTCTTGTCTGGATAATCGTTTTAATGGAGCTGATTAATGAAATAATGAGGATGAGACATCTGTTACTACAGCCATTGCCTGTACTTCAGTTTAGACTGAATGAAATTAAGAGCATCTTGCTTATTGGTTTCTGGAAGCCTGCTGTGAGTCGATTAGCAAGGAATTGTAAATCAATGTTCATTGCATTGCAGGATTGAGGGAAGTAGTGTAATCAGTGAACTGTATAATCAGCCATATCCTGTGACACAGAACTGAACCCTTCTTTAAAACATAGGCCACAGATCTGTTACGCATGAGGTGTGAGAAAAAAAAATCCAAAACAGAGATAAGAACAAGTTAAAATTATTAAAAGTTTTATTAAAAGAAGACCTCGGGATATATCCAGCTTTTGTGAAATGAAATGTATAGCAAAAAGGCAGTCTCGTCACTCTAATGGATATTTCCAGGCTTCGAGTTTGATTGCTCGTTTAGAAGTGCACGGGTAATCTCCTATATTGTGTTTGAAACTCGGGTGTCTGCTATTTAGTCGGATAGGAGGCCATTGTAAATCAATGCTTAATTGCATCATATGCAATGAGAAGAGCTGCGTAATCAGTGAGCTGTATAATCACCCGTATGCTGAGATATGGGAATAAACCATTTACTCAATTATAATTCATATATAGATGTCTATAAAAGCAGGTCTCCTATGCAGCTTTGACAAATTGACCTTTTCTGTTTATTTTGGTATGTAATACTGCTAGATTTATAAATGTGTCTTTTTACTTAATTATTAATTAATAATTAAAAGCTTCATTTTAGCAAGTGTTAGTGAACTTCACTTGGCTAGTTATGAATACACAGATTTTTTTTTACACTTCATTTTTTTTTAACCTGTAGCATTTCAAAATACTTCCGTAAAAAAACTCTCTTCCATGACTTTTCTCTTTAAATAGGGTCCTTGAAGCAAAATGTGCAAAAATTTAATACTTTCAGTCACAGAACCTCCTAAAGCAGAATGCTGTCTAAATGAGGTAATGTTAATGATTTGTGTGGTTATGGTGTATTTTGGTAGCTTTGGCTAATTGTACAATGTGGGTGAAACTTAAAAAAAAAAAAAAAAAAAATCACATGTAAGCTAGCTGTACAATGCAACAGACAGTAAATAAATGAGCTTGTGTTTTAAATGAGCTTTAAAACCTGGATATTTAATCTATTTATGTTAGCTACCTAACTAGCTAGCCTGGAAACTGGAAACTTTATCCGCTAAACCTTCATGCTAATCTAGCTAGTTTAAAAAATGCTGTGATGAACAGATTTCATTGTTATAATTTTTTTTCTCAAAATGACAGTGCACTTATACGGTACTATAGTTACAGTTTGCTAGCAGTTAGCTAACTGAGTAACTGTGTGCTATGTTCATCTAAAGAAAAAAATAATACAGTTTTACTGCATTATAAGCAATAAGCAATGGCAGTAAATTCAAGTTGATAAATGAGTTCTTAATTATGAAAGCATGGATTTTCTAAAAGCATGGATTTTAAACATATTTAAATAACGTATATTATATGGCTATTTTTATCTACAGTAGGTGGCACGGTGGTATAGTGGTTGGTGGCCTCGCACCTCCAGGGACCAGGTTTGATTCCCACCTCGGGGTCTGTTTGTTCTCTCGTGCTTGATGGGCTTTCTCAGGGTACTCCAGTTTCCTCCCACAGTCCAAAAACATGCAGATTAGGCTAATTGGCATTCCCAAATTGCCCATAGTGTG
>JAQMYJ010000011.1:21305971-21321592 GCA_030014305.1 Clarias laeviceps | reverse complement strand
AACAACTAGTCAGTTACTCGTTCCTACAGTTACTAGCTAAATGGTGTAATTTTCGGTTTGTGTTTATTCATGTTGTTGTTGGAAGCAAGATAACTTAGGACTCAACTGATCTGAGGGATTTGTGAACCCAGAGTCAATCCATATAAAGAACCAGGTAGTTTAACCCGGATGAATCTGCATTCGAACATCTCTAAATTTCACTTAAGAAACAAATGAACAAGCAAATTCCATTTTTTTGCTTCTAACACATCGACTTCAGGAAACAAGCTTTACTTGCTGCCTAATATATGAATTGTAATGTCTAGACAACTGGGTTAGTGCAATTCAAAAAAGGCAACTCTTGTGGGATGTTCCCAGACTGCAGTGGTCAGGACCTAGGAATTTATTTGAAAGGAAATAAAACCGGTGAACTGGCTACGGGGTCATGTGTGGCCAAGGCTCACTGATAAACATGGGGTGTAGGCTGGTCCATGTAGTCTGATCCAATAGAAGAGCTGAAATTGAGGAAAATGTTAATGCTGGTTGTGATAGAAAAGTGTCAGAACACACAGTGCATAACTGTTTTGGTGACAAAGGGGGGGATCCTCCTCAACATAAGGCAGGTGGTCATAATTTTATTGCTGATTGATATATGCATTAACTCACTAACAATTATTATCTTACAAGTTGCATACTGTATGTTGCCTTGTAATGTAACATTGCGAAATATTCCAAGTGAAGGAAATGACAGGTAATTCAATGTAGAAACACCTTTCACAACTAAGGTACAGCTTCAACATTTTTAGTCGTCCATCTGTCCAAAATACACGTGCCTGTCTATCAGGGGACTCTCCACGGCCTACGTCTGTGTGTTCTTAGTGTTTCCGTAAGTGTTTGTCTACACACCTCTCCCCGCCCTCGCTTTAGAAAACTGAATTGATTGGGAAGGTGGGGGGGAGGGGGGGGTGCTGTTAATGTGTGTTCAGTGAAGCGAGACGTAACACCCCGTCGCGATCCTTCCCCCAAACGTACACGCATAAATCTTGCTTTCTTTCTTTTTTTCTTTCTTGTTTGTTGTTGTGGAAACATCCTCCCAGGTGGGCCGGAGTCTAATAAAGGCGGTGCTGGACTGTCTGCTGCTGTCCGCATCTCCCTGCTTTAATCACCATGTAGCCACACCACACACTGTGCCTTTTGCTTTTCCGCTGTCTAAGTAACCTTTAGTTGTGTTACAGTGGAAATGTGTCCATGCATGTGAATATACTAATACAGAGATATGTGAATAAGAGGCACACTAAGAAGGTTGTGGTGTTATTTTTAATCCAGTTGTGATTAGAAATATACCTGGGTCATGTTTGACGATATAAGAAAGATCATGTGTTAGACAGGCTGTCAGATATGCGCCTGCCATGCGGAAGACCCGGGTTTAATTCCTCACCCAATGTCCTCAGCCAGTGTATGCAGGGCCGGTTCCAAGCCCGTATTTCATGGGAGGGTTGCGTCTGGAAAGGAATCCGGTGTAAAAACTTTGCCAAAGTTGTGTCCACTGTGGCAACAATTTCGACAGGAGCAGCCGAAAGACCATTAGCTTTGGTCATTTGGGCAAATTAATCATTTAAAATGATGTATTTATTCTTAGTAACTATGAGGTTGAAAATGCTAGTTCATTTATATTGAAGTTATTTATACAAAATAAATATTTATATAGATTATTAATAAATAATACATTTGTTAGAACAAGTTGTAGAGTGGTACAGACTGTAATAATAACTCCTTAGTAAAAAATGTCCTCCACACATCTGTGCACATCTCTTCTGGTTTAGGTCACACCCACTTTTTGGGTTAATCAAAAGACAGGTACAAGTATTTGCAGCAAAAAACGAGTACAGATACAGATTGTGCCATTGTGTTATACCTCCAGTGTTTGTTCAGGTGTACATGTGTGTGTGTTGAGTGCTTATGTCTCGTAGCGTGTGTCCTTCTCTTCCTTGTCTCTGTTTTTACCTTCATCCTTTCTGCTCTTGTTTTCCACCTCTCTCCTCTCTGAAAGTTCATTAAAAAAGGCAGTCATTATGGGCAAACACCACCTCCTCCACCCAAACACACACACACACACACACACATACTTCATGCATCCAAGTTGTTTGATTTAGAACTAACTATCTCACTGTGTATGCGGAATGTACATGGACAGTAATCTGTGGCCTGTGTGTGCAGCTGAGTTTGCACACACACACACACACACGGAGATGAAGTGCCTTCTTTATAAAAGGAGCTTAAATCAACACATTGCTGATCAAAAGCTATTGTTTTATAAATTGAGCTCACTCAAAGCATATGTTCAGGTTTCATAAAGCTAGAACTGAAACTCGATATGGCGTAAAATGCACCACCCATACATGAAGCAGATGTACTGTCCATTGTATGTCATGCATACACACATCTTCCTGATCGCTTGTTATCCCTGTACAGCATCTGCATGAGAGATCTTTCTTTGTCATGTTATTAATTTATTATTAGTTTCAAAGTCACCTGGCGAGTCTTGTGGTGTGCTGGAGTTATAATGAGAATTCACATAAAAAACACTAAATACACTTACTGGTCACTTCATTAGGTACAAATTGCTAGTACTGGTTAGTAATTCTTCATGACATAGATTTAACAAGGTGCAGGAAAGATTTCTTAGACATTTTGGTCCATATTGACCTGATAGCATCACACAGTATTGGATTGAGATCTGGTGACTGTGGAGACCGTTTAAGCAAAGTGAACTCATTGTTATGTTCAAGAAACCAGTTCGAGATGATTTTAGCTTTTTGACGTGTTGGCATGTTATCCTGTGAGCATAAAGGGATGGACCAGGACAATACTCTGGTAGGCTGTGGAATTTAAATGATGCTTAGTTGGTACTAAAGGGGCCAAAGTATGCCAAAAAATATCCCCTACACCATTGTGCCACCACCACCACCACCACCACCAGCCTGAACTGTTGATACACGAGAGGATGCATTCTGGCTTTCATATTATTTATGCCGTACCTTATCCGAATGTCAGAGGAAAGGGGCAGTGATGGCTCAGTGGTAGGTGTTTTGCATGTCATTTTTTAAGGCCCAGGTTCGATTCCCAGCCAGTGCCTAACCCCCGGCCACTGGATGCAGTGCTGGTCCCAAGCCTGGATAAGATGTTCCAATCTTCTATTGTGCAATTTTGGAGCCAATGTGAATTGTAGCCTCAGTTTCCTGTTTTTCGCTGACAGGAATGGCATCTGGTGTGTGGCCTTCTGCTGCTGTAGCCCATCTGCTTTAAGGGTCTACGTGTTGTGTGTTCAGAGATGCCCTTCGGCATACCTTAGTTGTAACAAGATGTTATTTGAGGGCCTCCGTGTGGTGCAGTGGTAAAGCACTCGCCCTATCATCCGGAGTTCGATTCCCGGGTGATGCTGTAACCTCTCGTAGCCGGATGTCTCGAGAGAGCTGATTGGCTGAGCTTTCTCAGAAGGGAGGGATGAGAGGTACTTAGTGCTCCTACATTAATCACGGCTCTACAGCCAATCTGGGCGTCTGTGAGCTCACGCAAGCAAGTGGAACCGATAGCGCTGTCCTCCGAGTGTGTTTTACGTCGCTCCCAATGGAGCGTGAGCGAAAAGATGCAGTCGGCTGGCGTCACGTGGTTCGGAGGAAACACGTGATAGACTTTGGCCCTCCCGACTGAGTGGTAGTAGTAGCTTAATGTGGGAGCCCCCTAGTGACGGGGAGGGCACCTCTGGCATCAACAAGGCATTTTCACCCAAAGAACTCAAGAACTCAAGAATAAGATATTGGACCATTTTCTGTAAGCCCTAGAGATGGTTTGTGCGTAAAAATCCCAGTAGATCAGCTGTTTCGCAAATACTCAGACCAGCCCGTCTGGCACCAACAACCATGCCAGGTTCAAGGTTACTTAAATCACCATTCTTCCCCATTTTAACGCTTGGTTTGAATTCAATCTTCTTGCAGATCATCTTAAAATTCTGCCGTAGATTGGATGATTAGCATTAACAAGCATGTACCCAAGTGGCCCGTGAGTGTATATCTAAATTTTTAAGATTAGTATCTGCTTTAAGAATCAAATCAGAGTCCTCTCAGCCAGCATGAAGCATGCTCACTCACTATGTACTGTATTTTGCTTTGTCATGACTCTTGCATGTAATTCTGATCCCATGTACGCGTGTCTATAGCGCTTGGTGAGGATGAACATGCCTATTGCTGAAGACAACACAGTCCACTTTACATCCACGCTGATGGCTCTCATACGCACCGCTCTGGATATCAAACTGGCATCAGGTGTGTGCTCACTTCAGGCTCGCTCACTTAAACTACTGTACTTTTACTAACCCCTCTGACATTTGACTTCCACGCCATCTGGTGTTGTATAATTATTGCTCGTGTCTTTTAGGTGTTCTTGCTCAGCGTCTCTGTGATGCTGACTTGAGGAGGGAGATTAGTAAAGTGTGGCCCAGCCTGTCGACAAAAACTGTGGACTTGCTGGTAACACCACACAAACGTAAGCTCTGCTGCTTTACATTCTGTAAGGTGACTCTGTGTTGACATAAGCAGGGATGTGCACGGCTGCTTTGTAATGCCCTGTGTAATTTCCAGTATGAATAAAACATATACAGCAGTCATGCATGCATTTGCTGCTCTCTAGTGGTTTGAAGTGGTAGGTTTTTGTTTCATTTTTCATTTCTGAGGGCATGAAGCTGACAACGAAGGCAGAGATAACAAAATAGCTTTTTTGTACACTAACCTATTAAGCAATTTGTTTATTCAGTAACAATTTTATTTGCTTGCGTAATATAAAAAAAATATTTATTTAAGGGGGCGGCATGGTGGCTTAGTGGTTAGCACTGTCGCCTTGCGGGGTCTGGGTTCCCTAATTGCTCGTAGCATGTAAATGTGCGTGTATGTGTGCCCTGTGATGAATTGGCACCCTTTCTGGTCTTCTGGGATAGGCTCCAGGCCCCCCCATAACCGTGTATACAGGATAAAGTGGAATAGAAGACGAGTGAGTGAGTGAGTGAGTGAATGAGTGTATTTTAGATATTGTATTGTATTGTGATCAAATACATCATTCAAATTGAACACATAATGAGTTATTAACAGATTCTTTTGAAATCCTGCTAAAAAGCAGCACTATGATCATGTTCATAACATGTTATTTGAGACATAATAAAGACATAATACACATTTATATACAGTAATGCATTACATTTTCTAGCAATTATTATAATATGTTAACATAATGCATTGTGTGGTGTTTGTAGGCCGTTATAACACTAATAGCCCATTACAGATGTGCATTTAAGCAGGGAATTTTGTATCTTGTATGATGCAACAACAACACAAGAATTTAGATAGGAAGCTCACGGGACCATGCTGTGTGATGCATTTATTGGTAACTACATGGTAATGGGTGAGCTGGTTTTGCACTCGCTGGAGGTTCATAAAGTGTCAGAGTCAGGATTCACACAACATGCTGGTAGTGATTGCAATTTTGGTATAGTTCTAAATACAGGTACAAGGGTTGGACAATGAAACTGAAATGCCTGGTTTTAGACAACAATAATTCATTAGTGTGGTGTAGGGCCTCCTTTTGCGGCCAATACAGCATCACTTCGTCTCGGGAATGACAGATACAAGTCCTGCACAGTGGCCAGAGGGATTTTGAGCCATTTTTCTTGCAAAATAGTGGCCAGGTCACTACGTGATGCTGGTGGAGGAAAATGTTTCCTGACTCCAAAGTCACCCCAAAGTGTCTCAATAATATTTAGATCTTGTGACTGTGCAGGCCATGGGAGATGTTCAACTTCACTTTCATGTTCATTAAACCACTCTGTCACCAGTCTGGCTGTGTGTATTGGTGCATTATCATCCTGATACACGGCACCGCCTTCAGAATACAATGTTTGAACCATTGGGTGCACATGGTCCTCCAGAATGGTTCGGTCGTCATTGGCAGTGATGCGCATATATAAGTATTGGGCCTAGATGGAATGCCATGATATTGTAGCCCAAATCCACCCCCATGCTTCACTGTGGGCATGCAACAGTCTGGGTGGTACGCTTCTTTGGGGCTTCTCCACACTGTAACTCTCCCGGATGTGGAAAAGACAGTGAAGGTGACTCATCAGAGAACAATACATGTTTCACAGCCCAAGGTTTTCGCTGCTGGCACCATTGAAACCAGTGTTTGGCATTGGCATGAGTGACCAAAAGTTTGGCTATAGCAGCCTGGCCATGTACATTGACCCTGTGGAGCTTCCGACGAACAGTTTTGGTGGAAACAGGAGAGTTGCGGTGCACATTTAATTCTGCAGTGAGTTTGGCAGCTGTGGTTTTATGTTTTTTGGATACAATCCAGGTTAGCACCCGGGCATCCCTTTCAGACAGCTTCCTCTTGCGTCCACAGTTACTCCTGTTGGATGTGGTTCGTTCTTCTTGGTGGTATGCTGACATTACCCTGAATACCGTGGCTCTTGATACATCACAAAGACTTGCTGGTCAAATTTAGCCATGAAACCTCCAACACTAAATTGTCCAACCCCTGTATATATAATAATAATATTTTGAGAAGTACAGAAACAGATACAGCAGCATTGTGTTACAAGACTATTGATTTCATATTAATTGACCGTCCGAGCGTTGCCGTCTATTGAACGTGGTTAATTAACTGAGCAGAAGCATGACATGCCTCACTTCGAAACTTCTTTGTGTGTATCAGATAACGAGTTAACAGTCGGGAAAGTGTACGCTGCGCTTATGATCTTTGATTACTACAAGCAGAACCGCGCCAAAAGACTCCAGGAACAGCAGCCCACTTCAGGAACACTGGTACTCATCCACACACATCACTTACAACACATGTGATCTATGTGATCCATGCGTTTATCAGTTTCTGTGAGATCTTTAATTTAATAGGATGTTTATTAACTGATGAAAAGGGGTTATACTGTAATGCTTTATATGTCTCTTTGTCATTGTTTAAAACGCAAGCAGTATTGAGCAGTACTAAAGCAGATAGCTTTCTTAATTTGCAGAGTAAAATGGGGTCTCTCTTCAAGCCCATGTTGCCCCTCACCCATATACATGAACAAGAGCAACCAATGAAGAGTTCCAAAATACCACCTTCTGATTCGTATCCGTATTCAGAGTTCCCGCCCACAACCACTCTCTTGACCAATGGAGAGCCAGTGTGAGTAATCTCATACAGCTTGCCTTCATAGCTGTTCTTTATAATAAATGAAGTTAGGAAGGTTGAAAAACTGTTTTGATGACATGTGGCACAAGAATTATTGTTCTTTTAACATGTGAACGCTTTGTCATGTGATCACAGAAAAAGCACTACCATGAAGATGTCTTCTTCAGCTGATACGCTTGAGATGAGCAGGAATTCTCTCTATTCAGAAGATGTGCCAAAAACTGAATCTCAGGTAATAAAGTAATTATGGTCATTCTTGTGCACAGTTTTCCGTATCCCTCATTGTAGGTCACATTAATTAATACTAACCAATAATAACCTATAATTAAGCAATTTCACATGATAGGGAGTGCTGTTGTACTGAATATCAGCACGGCTGTGATGCTGTCATAGGCATGATGGCACTGTTGTACAACAGATCCACAAACACTATTTATTATCAGCAGATTATGGCTTGTTTGTGTATTTAATTAGTTATTTTCCTCCGCCATCAGATACCCTTCCGTGAATTTGCTAGTCAACTAGTGTTGACCTGGCGATCGACAGTTAGTGTAATTAACAGGGGTGAAACTAGTTTTCAATTCTTACCAATACTAATGTATGTAGCCAGAAGGTGAGAAGGAAGAACAAAGTGTTTTTTATGATGACACAATGTTGCCGAAAGTGCTTCAGTGAATGGTTTTGAATGTGGATTTTGGCCGGCCTCATCTGTCCTCTTTCCAGTGCTGCAGACTGTACCCACCTACTAAACATATAGTGATACATATAGAGTAGTTAAACGTTCCAGTGCTGTTATGTCCTATTATAGTGATACATATACAGTAGTAAAACATATAGTGATACATATAGTTAAACGTTCCAGTGCTGTTATGTCCTATTATCACCACTCTCTAACATACTGTAAAACCCACTTAAACTATAGCTCACTATATACTGTATAGTTCACTTTAATTCCGCTGTTTAGTCACCTGTTATCAACAATTAATCATGTTAGTGCATAATAACGTAATGTATTTTTCCTTACAATCAGGGTTCTTGAATAATCCAGAAACCTTTCGCTCATGGTCTGTAGTTAACTGTAATCCTGACTAACTGTGGCATTACTGTAGCTCTTTTAAGAAGTGCACTCATGACATAAAAAATAACTAATTAATTAATTAAATTAATAGATAAATAAATAAATGACTCGATCAAGCACATCGCTCATTTACGTCATCGTCAAACCACAGTGAAGTGTATATTTTTGTGTTGTGTGTGTTGTGATGCACATGTATTTGTCTATGCATACGTTTGTCTGCACTGTGTGGATCTTACAGGAATTAGTAGAGATGACGGATACAGAGAATAATTCTGATGTAGGGGGCTTCTCCACACTGGAGGGCCACGGGAGGGCAGCTTCAATGCCCAGACTTAGTGCAGGCTTCCAGGTAAGCCGCTCATCGTTTCGTCCTCATTCATCATTCAATCACAGACTGTGACTTTAAGAAATGTTTATTTTTTTTAATGGGGAGGTAGACAGATAAAGGGATTAAATAAAGAGGAAAAATAAACATGAACTGTGAACATTAGTTTGGATGATGGATGGATGGATGGATGGATGAATGATTGGATGCACAAATAAAAAAATGCTGCTGTACCATCATCCATGTATCATTTATGGTTTTTATTCCCTTTCTCCAGTAATAAAAAGGACACCAGCAATCTAGGCTTTTCTTCTTTTTAGATAAAAAGACCATATAAACCAAGCGGGTGGTTCTTCTTAGTTGTACAATGCGTACTGTAAACGAACAAACTTATAATTATTAAATCATTAGGCAACAGAATTTTTGCCTCTGTTTCCTTATACTTATTTGGTGCACATCTGGGAAAAAAGATCCCAGGTCTAAGGTTTTTAATGGTAAAATTGTTTTCTTTCTTTGCCTGCTAGGTTTGTTTTTGGCAAATGAGTGAATAGAAGTCTGATCATGTTAGCTGAAAAACTTCACATGATTCTAAATCTTTTTTTATTATTATTCTAAAAAGTCGCTTGGTTTTAGTTTTGTATATATTTCTATCCAAGACGATACAACGAATGTTAAGGGGTGAAAGAAGTATTTTAAATTGTTAAAAATTATATAGATTAGAATATGATATAGATTTTGTCCTTTTTTTAAGTTTATTTTAAGCATTACAGAGTGGGCGGAAACACTTCCTTTACACAAAAACAAGCTCAGAGAACCCATCCTTTTCACTCGAAGTGACAGGCAATGAAGTCTCACCTCCTTTATTATGACTCATACAGCATAGAGTAAAAAAAAAAATGTATATAAACATAATAATATATATAGGTGTTTAAGAACCTAATACATCTCTAAGTGTGGTTTTGAGTGACACATACTATTTTAAATTATACTGTTTTACTGATAATTGGATACACAGATTTCTTCCATATGTAATATATGAACTGTAAGTTGTTTCCATTCTCATCACCTTTCTGTCCTCTTTTACTTTCTTGTAACATTTTTATTTACTAAAGACTATTTCTGTCCCTGCCGTCGTCTTCTGTCACTGTCTTATCATCTGTCACGTGTATAAAATTGTATTGTGCCTTGTCTGTTCCTGTCTTTTCTTGTCTCAGTGTTCCAACAGCCCACAGCCTTTGTGTTCCCTAGACACTTCCGTTCCTCCTTCTCTGTTCTTCTTTTTCCCCGTTCCTCCCTCTACTCGATTAATCATATTCCCATTGTAATCATACTGCCGATTTATCTCTTTCTTACACTCTCTAAGATATTGTTTCATTCTCTCTATCTGTCATATTCATAATATGATCTTACCTATCATTGAATCATGGCACAATATCGTGTCTGTGCTTCCTCCACTCCTCCGCTGTCTCGTTCCTATTCTCCACTGTCTCTCTGATGCTGATTGAGTCAATGTTGGCTGTGTGTTTTCCCCTGCACTCCTCACCTGTGTGCCCTCTTCCTGTCCTACAGCGGACCCAGTTGCGCCACACCACCGGGATATACCTTGCAGTATGTACCAATGCTCCAAGCCCTTCTCTATCTCTACCTCTGCCTTCAGCTTCACTTCTGTCTATTGCTCTCTTGTCTTCCTCTCAGCTTCACTCATACTGTATCACTTCTGTGTTGGCTTTTGTGTGTGTTTTGTCCATTCCGGTCCACGTTTTCTTTGGCTTGTCCCATACGCTGATTCAGAGATATAGATAGCCTGGTCTTATCAGAACAGATAAAGCTACAGAAATGATTTGGAAAGATTCTGGTACTTTATAGTATATAGTATAGTAGGAATGCATAGTATAAATAGCCATATATTTAGCATTTTTGGGGTCAGACGTTATGAAGCATGTGTACATATAATGTGTGTGTATTGTAATTGTATGTGGTGTAAGTGGTGTATTATGTTATAGTGATAATTTAGTTCTCTCTTCTCATATCCTATACTTTCATTATCGCCTGTTTCAGCGACTTTTGTCGTGGTCACTAAATCGGAAGCAGACACAACTACTAAATCTGACACAACCCGAAGCAAGTGTATATGAGATTAGGGTCCCTCATCCTAGTAACCATAGAAAATGTAGAAACGGATTAGTGGGAATGATCCTGGCAAAGGAACAGCACTGCTATAGAATGTTTTGTTACACCAGTGAGTGTAGCACTATTGAGTCAGTTTTTCTATACTACATTTTTTGAGAACAGTTTGAATCACGAATAACAAACTTTTTACAAAAAAAAGGGAACTTTTTCAAAACTCTTCACACACTCGGCATATTTGCTTTCTGTATGGTTTAAACTACCACAGATTCATATCCAGAACCTGACTATAGACATTTCCTGGGAGGCTAAGAAGTATAGCTAAGTATAGCTAAGACTTTCATAAAACTCTGACATCCACATCCCACCCTTTTTGTTTCAATCAGCTTGCCAGTCCAAAGGCACTGCTCCAGATCTATATCCGTACATTAAAGAAGCTTGGTACCCAGGGCCGGTGGATTATTTAACATCATTAGTTAAAAATCTCGTCCACCCCTGCACGTCTTTAGCTACGTGTCCAAAACATACAATTTCTGTTCTGGTGATAAGATCACAGCTCAGTCATTAATCTTTCTCCCAAAGTGCCCTGGAACCAATTTCACTTATGAGCAACCTTTAATACATCCTATTGATAATCCATGGCTTGCACAAAAGTATTAACAGGTCGCTGCTTGTGGTCGTATCTGGGAGGTCGTTTCTTTCAATGTATATCCATTACTCTCAACACACACACTGAAGAGTTTTCCTTTCTGAGCCTTGAAATCTCATAGAGGCAACCCCTTTGGTCCATTGGACATGTAGGAAGTCGCAGACATCTTGTGGAAACTTTGGAGGAGAGAAGAGTCCACTCCTAATGAAGAGGTTCGATCCTGAAGCCTGTACATCCATCCACACCCAATCATAAAATATGGGCAATTTGTAAACACCATTCAACTTACAATGGACTAATCCACTGTACCACTCAAGCATCTGGTCAATATCTGTCTATTTCTAAAACATACTTAGACTCTGTTGTTCCCAGCAAAGTGGCATTTCATGTTCCCAAAGCAATAACAAGGGTCTAGACTGTCAATTGCATAACACTGACCCCATTATTCATTATTCATGCAGTTAGTGCACAAACAAGGTTGCACCTCCACTGGACCACCTTGGATGTCTGGTTACTAGACTTTACTTGCATTTTTTGTCATTTTAATCTGGACAGAATGTACTTTTTGAACAAATCATGGAGATTTTAGGATTGCCCTTTTGTTTACTTCTCCCTTTAGATCTGACCCTACTTGGAGCATTAAGCAGCCATCATGGTCATGTTCCCGTAAAGGTCATTAAAGTCTTTTCAACATGAGATAGCTTGAGAGCCACACATCGTTTCCACAGCAATAAAAATAAATAGTGCATTGTGTGCATCATAAATTTTATTACTGTTTGCTGTGAATTGTCATGTGGTTCATGTGGTATTTTTCATTGAGGACAATAAGAGCTTTTTTGAAGTCTAGAAATTCTAGCGTCTGTTCAGCGACGCTGGTTCAGAGAGATGTGTGAAGAGCTTTTGAAAAGTGAACTTGGTAGTAAATAAAGCTTGTGAGGAAGTGCAAATATCATGAAATAAGCCAACAAGTTTAAAAAAATTTCAGGCAGCCAAAAGCATTACTATGAATTAGTCAGCAAATACTGGACTTTATGTATTTACGCTTGCAAGATGATATAAATTTTATAACACAAAAGTTCTAAAAGTAGACTTTCAGCAAATGAATGACTGAATAAAGCTTTATACACACACTTTATAGCACGTTTGTTAGAAATTATTCCTTATCCTTTTGTCCCTGTTTGGCTTTGGATACTTCCTTGAAGGTTAAGAAACAACTCACTGACAGCGTTCAAACAACCAAGTGTGTGATGGTGTTTATCTCCTGTTCTACAAGATATGTATTTCTATACTGTATGTGGGTGTGTATGTGTGTGTCAATGATAGGCGTGGACTGTGCGTTCAAAGTGTTGTTACTGTAGCAAACCCCTGATCCTGTGAGTTGGTTTGTAACAATGTGTGTAACATGTCTCCTGACTGTGTCATTTCATTCAGGTTTTAGAGCTCTCATCGTGTCTTTCATCTTTTTCTTTTCTCTGCGTCAAAAGCCCATCTTGGACAGCAGTCCCATGCGGCGCTCAGCCTCCTCTTTGGCCTCTCAGAGAGGAGGGACAGATTTGAATTTGAAGGAATATGCATTGGAGCGTCCGGCAGCAGCACAAATGCAGGAAAAAGATAGAGACAGGTTGCACCAACATCATCATCATCATCACCATCATCGATGTCAGCGCCGTAGAGACAAGAAGCATAAATCCCTGGATCGAGCTATCAGTGAGGAACAACCTGGCACCGTGGGTAAGAAAATGCACACATTAGACATATTTCTTTAATTGACTAGTCGAGTTCTCTAACGACTGTCCCACGGCAGTCTGCACGTCTTTAAAGTCATGGCCCTTTTCTCCTGGCTTCCGAACCCGGACCTGAACTCCATGCCTGCCTTTTAAACAGCGGAGAAAGCCTGAGGTCCTTATGTGATAACCCCCTGCCAGCCGTGCCACATTTAACAGACCGCATACCAAGTGAGCTACATACTGTAGAGTGAGCAAGGAACACACAGAAAAACAATAGGCACACACCCGTCACAGGAGAATCCATCACACTGAGTCTCATACAATTAAGAAAAGTGTACTGAACTTTAGAAGGCATCATGTTGTATGGGGTTGTAAGTTGAGATGGGTTGTCAGTCAGATATAAACAAAACCGTAATGTGTGACATTTCTGCCCAGAGCAATATGTACATCTACAGTGTACTGATCCAGAAAATGCTCCTGTACTGTAATTTGATATGATTTATGATTCTCTGCTGTATCTTGTTGGAACACGATGGGAATGTTGTTCTGAACGGGTACCCCTGGAAATGAACTCGTGATCCATGCACCAGGCTTCAGTGGAAGCGCAGTGTCAAAAAACAGAGGTCTGCGAAATTTGGCTTTCGACAGTTCTTCAAACTCATCTACTGTACATCACAGCTCCATCACTCGAATTGTTCTTAGCAGAAAATGTGCACAGGAGCGTTTTATTACTCCTGCTCTTGCAGTTTTAGTTTTGCCTGTAGCTGCCTGAAAATTAACAAATGAATTCTGAACATATCTTGAATATAGTCAAATTTATGTGAAGTTTCATAACCCTTAACATTCAAAGCATTTTAGCTAGTTTTTGTTTTTTGCTGGTTTTTTTTTTATCCATATACAGTACAGGGCTCAGGATTGTGCAGTGTAGAGTGAGATACACTTTTCTTCAGCACAACTTAAGCAATATGAAGAAATACATTTTATTTAATGTTAACCAACTATACAAACTTGACTGAGCAAAAAATTAAAAAAATGGGTCACATCAGCAAAGAAATAGCACAGATACAGTATATATGATCATGTGTTTTCGGTTGTTTCTGTGACCAATAAAAATACTACTACTACTACTAATAATAATAATAATACACTTATTTTAAGAGTTCTACATTTTTGTGACGCCATTCCCATATTCCCCACACACATTATAAAATTAATGATAACTTTTGTTCTACCTGACATATCCGAAAACCTACATGCACAATATGTTGTAATAAAAAGCTTCCATATACGCACATTTTTTTTTAATTATCATTGACCTACAGTATGCTGTGTTCCCAGCAAAGATCTGTGCCGATGGAGTTTTAAGGGTATATGATTACAACAAAACAAATATTACAAATACAAATAGTAGCTTATTGCTAAACAAATATGTAGTATTTTTTAAAGATTACTTTTCTTGCTCTATGGCCAGATAATTTTGATATTTTCAAGA
Source organism: Clarias laeviceps (assembly GCA_030014305.1). Classification (NCBI taxonomy): domain Eukaryota; kingdom Metazoa; phylum Chordata; class Actinopteri; order Siluriformes; family Clariidae; genus Clarias; species Clarias laeviceps. Next base: position 21,306,979 of record JAQMYJ010000011.1, on the reverse strand, counting down.
AATAAATGCATAACTTAATTATAATTATCCTATTATATTATTATACTTAAATAATTATCTTACAATAAAAATTTGTTACTAAAAATGAGTAACATATATACTGTATATACTGTATATATATATTCATTCCAAGGGCATACAAGCACTACAAGCATACAAACACTCAACACGTGAACCCATTCATGCACAAAAAAAAAAATGGTCAGAAGGAAGTGATTACACTCTGCCATGGTGGTGGTTTTTCATCTCTCAGAGATAAAAGGGTCTGGTGCACAGTGGACAGAAACAGATCTCAGGATTCCTCTCTTGAGGAAGAGCAGGAAGAGAAGGTGGCACGGAAAGAGAGTGACAGGAAAAAACCACAGTGATGATTTCATTTACCATTTTACCCATGTCGTTCATTTAATGAATCGGAAGCAGCTGTTTAATAATAATAAGCTGTTTAATCTTATTTAATAATAAAGAAGAAGAATATCTTTATCATCATTATACTGGGTTCAATTCAATTTTGTATGGCATATCTCTTATAAGATCAGAGGAAGCAATGAGAAAATACATAGCCAAATAAAATTTAGCATTTAGTCAGTTGCGATTATTAAAATTTAAAGGTGTGGCGGAGGGAGCATTTAATTTGTATCTGTCTTGATTGATATTACTTACCTTTTTCCTCAGTTGACTAGCATGGATGCTGTCCAAGCTTGGGAGCGTTTCTGAGTACTCTGCCCTTTTTCAGGTACAGTGGTGGATCTGAGCATTGAGCCACAGGATCAAGCGCGTGAAAGAGAGAGAGACCGAGGTCGCTCTCACGAGAGGAAACACCATGCATCTTCAGCCACCGACAGAAAGCAGCGGTACTACTCCTGTGATCGCTACGGAAACAGAGAGCACTGTCACAGCCGATCACCTGGGCCAAGCAGATCTACATCACCGGCAGATCAACACGAATCCAACAGATTCAAAATGGTACTTACAAAACAAACTTCCTAGGGTTTTATTATTAGGGAAAAC
>JAQMYJ010000011.1:21286754-21305871 GCA_030014305.1 Clarias laeviceps | reverse complement strand
GAAAACTAAGAGTGCTTTCACATTAGGGACTCAGTAAACTTGACTTGGTAAGTTTGAGTTATGTTATGGGTCAGTATACCATGCTTTACGTAGAAAATCATGCAAGAGGGTAGTTACTGAATTTTTCTTCAAAATATTCAAAAGAGTAGGGGCATAGTGTCCTCTTCCTTGTGTTTATTGGTGGCTCGTAATCCAAGTGCATAGTCATGTACAAAACAACCCTTTCCAGTATGAAAGCTGGCCACTCTGGCATGGTACGAAGCAATCATGCCTAGTGTGAAAAAAAAGGTCTAAAAGGTTCTTTGATTTGATATGTCTACAGTATGTGCATGTCTGACTGTCTGTCCATAAATCTATCTATTTATCTACTGTTGTGGTTTACATACTGTACACTTGTCATAATGTCATGGCAACTTCGGGATGGCAGTGGAAAAACCCAAAGGAAGTTGGTGCACAAGAGTTTCCTCATTATTCCATCCACTTTGTGCAATGCACCAGTTTAATTTGTGGCTAAACAGCCTCAAAGCATAGTGCTACCACCACCATGCTTGTACCATGTCCATGTGGTTAGCTACAAACTTTACCCGAGCTTGAAGATGTCGAGATTGGTGCAGGGGCCTCTTTCTTGGATTTCTTAGTCCAGGAAGATGTAACATTCGCCTGACTATAGACAGTGACACTGGTGTTCCAGCGGCTTCTAGTCAAAGCAGCATTGTTATGATGATCTAAACCAATTTTCTTTTAGCTAAGGGGGACAGGGTGGGTTCTCTTCCAGACTTTGGCAAGTTACTACATTGGCAAGTAACTTGTATCTATTGCGGTCATAATTCTTTTATATTGGCACAGAGAAGCTACCAGCTGTAGTCAATCATGATCACTAACAGGAAGATGAGTGTATATAAATCTTTGACTGGAACTGTATTTTGTATCTTGGTTCTTCCAACGTCTACTTCAGATGTTTACTCTGCTCTGCTCAGCTCTATTATTGTTTTAATTTTGCAGGGTGTTAACTCAGCTAAGGGCAGTCCGGGGGTCTTCACCTCAGGCTGCAGTACACCTAGTCGTGGAAGGAGACAACTGCCTCAGACTCCCCTCACCCCAAGGCCTGCAGTGTCCTTTAAGTCTACCAGCTCGTCCACACTACAGACGGCTGCCACCCGCTCGTCCGTCCCGGTCCCCGCCTACCTGAGCCGAGGTCAGTCTGAGCACGACGCGCTGCTCGGCATCACTCACCAAGCATCTCCTGTGCCTATTACGCGGATCGGATCTGACCCCAACATTGGCCCCCTGCAGCATGACCCCCACCTGTCAGAGGCAGAAGATTTCCACGATGCATTGAGCACTTACGGCTCAGGACGTTTTCCAAGGACGGTCTCTGCCACCCATTCATCCATTGCGGCAGTACCGTCCATGGTCCAACAGAGTCGAAGTGGCGTGCCTAATGGTTACCACTTCACCCTGGGAGTTAGTGCATCTCTTGGCTCAAGTGTCAGGATTTCCCCAAGCTATCATGATACAGAAAAGGATGACTGGTGCTGACCAATACATCTCTTAAATGTGTCTTTAAACAGTGCAGGATGAGTTTTATCATCTTTGCCGCAAGATAGTCAGACATCTCGTTCATGTCTTGGTGAAGATAGAGTGGAAGCTTGGGGAGTCTAGAAGACAGGATGAGTTATAAATTTTTTCCTGAATGTGGCATGATGATATTGTCCTCCTGTCAAGATGGTTCTCTCAACATAGTTTGTATGAGTATGAGTGCCATGATGAATTTGATAACCCACGATAGGTGAGTTCTGTCTGCCACTTCAGCAATGTCCTCAGTGCTAGCAAACACTGCCCTTCGCTCTCTGGAATCATATTAATAGGGCTACAATTGACAGAGGGGCAGAGGGCAGAGAGATACAGCCATGTTTCATTTGAAAGCACAATCTGTAACGAAAGTGCAGGACGTCTGCTCGTCTTTATGGTCTTGTTAAGAACGTGGACCTCTCTTTAGTTCTTAAAAAAAAGATGATACATCCTTGGTTTTGTCTGGACTTCTTTGTCTTAACAATTCTTTCCCTGCTGCTGCTTTATGCTGTTTCTTCCTCTTGTAAGTGGCACAGATAAAATGCTCCCGGTAGCTAGGAAAAAAAAAAAAAACATAACATAATAAACAGAATAAAAAAACACAAATTGTAATTAGTTTTATAAGAGATTGCAGTAGAGTGAGCATCTTTTCAGTGTTCCTTTTTGTACCTCGTACATGAAGTGTTTAGCTGGGTGTAAATTGTGGTTATTTAAATTACCATCGCCATCTTGTCAGCTCAAACCAGTTCTTTTGAGGTTTCTCATCAACAAGGCATTTAGGTCTACTCTTTTTTTAAGGTAAGGTCTACTCTTTTTTTAACACTACGTTACCCTTACGTGGTAAAATACCAAGTGCCTAACCTCTGCGGTTATTTACTGTATGGGTATGATGTATCGTGAGGCATTATAACCTGAGAAAGGTAAATACTGGATACTGTACACTGTAGGTAAATGTCACAGGTATTTGTTCCTTATATGTATGTTAAGAAGACAGATTATGGCGTTGCACAAAAGAGAGACTATAAATAAGATTTTAATAGATGTTTGTGAAAGTATTTAAGACACATACGCGAGAAATCTGTGAACTGCAGGGTCGATAGCATCAACAACGTAGCATCGAGAAGGTACTGTAACGAAAGAACACGAGACGACGCTGGAATCGTTTTCACTAAATCTGAATTGAATGCATGTTCGGAGTTTCTACACTTGGTGTTGGATGTTGTTGTAACATTGCAGTGTGTGGTGTTCATTTTATTTTGCCAAAGAGTACATGGTGAGCTCTTGCCTTTTTAGTATTAGACTGAATTAATTACATGGAATTAAGAAAGACTACATTTTTTTGGTCGGAAGAATAAAATACATTCCTAGAATACAGTATATATATTTCACTTCAATCAAATACATTTTGATCATGCTATCGAAATTAACATAATTCATCAAACCTTTCTTGGTAAACAAGTACGATATGGTTCTTTGGTTAGATTTGGTGATTTTGATAGCTTTTAAACATCGTATCATTACCTAATAAGTCAAAAATCATGTTTATTTGTAATTCACACTCACCATAGGAACACCTTGTGCATCATATAGCAGCAGCATGAAGCATAAAATAATACATATACACATTAAGAGTGGCATTTAATATTTACATTAATTACTATACAAGCTTTGGGGAAAACCAACAATACAATGGCTTTTAAGGGTTTTCATGCACAACAGCGAGTGATGCTTCTGAGGGTGGCAGTAATTATTGGTTAATAATTGGTTAAAAATACTGTGGCCTTGCTTCTCCAGGGTCCGGGTTAGATTCCTTCCTGCCTCAGGTCTGTGTGTATGGAGTTTGCATGTTCTCTCCCGTGGTTGGTGGGTTTCCTCCGGGTACTCTGGTTTCCTCCCATAGCCCAAGACATGCAGATTAGGATAATTGGCATTCCCTAATTGCCTGTATGGTGTGAATAAGTGTGTGAGTGCCCTGCGATGGATTGGCAGCATGTCCATGATGTACAGTACCCCACCTCGTCCCCTTCTATCTGTAGATAGAAATGAATAGTTTGACTTATTCAGACTTAGACGTCTAAGGTCTAAGGTATCTCAAATACTCAAATAACTTTTTACAGTCCTGGTTAGCATAAAATCATCTCAGAATGCACAACACATTAACCCTCAAGGGGATCGAGATACAACAGCAGAAGACCACATCAAGTTCTACTCATGTCTGCCAAGAACAAGATAGACAGCTTAAAATTGGAACCACCTTGCCTAGGCTGTTGCTAATTTTTATCTGTCTTTATCTGTCAGTTTTATTTGTGGGTCTTTTGTTCTTTCAGTCTGATCAACTTCAAGGATTAGTGTGTTTTGCATTTTGAGATGCTTTTCTGTTCAGAGCAGCTGTAAATTGTGGTTATTTAAATTACCATAGCCATCTTGTCAGCTCAAACCAGTTTGCCTATTCTTTTGAGGTTCCTCATCAACGAGGCATTTCCACCCATAGAATCGTTGCTCTGTAGAGACTGTTGTGCATGCAAATCCAAGAAGATCAGAAGTTTCTGAAATAGCCAAACTACCCTGTCTGACACTAACAACCATGCCAAAGTCACTGAGTTCAGAGTTTCCACAGTGGTGGTAATGGTTGTTAGTGTAATGGTTAAGATGTTGGACTACAGCTCAGAAGTTCACAGGTTCAATTCCAAGGCCCTCTGAACTTCTCATATGTATAATGAGATTAGAAAATAAAAATCTACATATGTATGTAGGTTGCTCTGGATAAGAACTGAAAATCTTGACCTGTGTTTGCATGTTTTTATACATTGCACTGCTTCCATATTGATTGGCTGATTGGCTTGGTGGTTTCATGAATTAGCAGGGTAAAGGTGTTCCTAGTAAAGAAGAGGTTGGTGAGTGCAGATGGTATTTCTCAGACAAAAGCTTCCTTGTGAGTGCAGGGATGAGATGACTGTTGAAAAACAGAACAGCAGGGCTATGCAACAAGGCGACACTTTATAATCGCTCCTCATCCTCTGTAGCTTTATCTCCTAGATTCTACAGATCTGGGACCAAGACAGTTCTGTTCAGTTTATACATTAAAGTGATGAATGCTGTGACATGCAGTTTATTGGAAATGCAGTGAGGCCAAGTAATAGGTGTTAACAAGCGTGTAAACAGGACAAATGCATGCCATCGTCCTGTCCTCAAAAGTGAATTTGAATTTATGTTGTTCACCTGAGTAAATACCATGAAGTGTTTTCATTTCAATTAAAAATTGGTGGATGATTCAAATGCTTTTTTTTTTAACTAATTGACCTCACATTGATCTAACTTTCACCATGTTTTTAACTTCAGTTCTCACTTTTTGAAGGGGAAATGCGATATGTGCATCTGTACCTATTCTAAAGCCATTCCTAAGAAAAAAAAAATAAATATATATATATATATATCTATAAATAATTATTATAATCGAACTTTCTGCCAGGTGCCAAATCGAACACTGCACCATTTTTTCATCCTAATGCTGTACCTTGTTCAGATGACCTGTGTTATGTTTGCATGTTACGATGACATGTGCATGTACAAATATATGTTTGCCATGATTTATTCCAATGAGGGGTTCACTGCCTTTAAAAAAAAAAAAAAAAAGCTTGTAAGAGCAAATTTGAGAAAATCATTCTAGGTCTTGTGTAAAAGAGGTGTTGAACAAAAGAGAAAATTAGATACTGGCTATGAAAGCATGGGATGACGGTAAAGTTTTTAAACAGATCAGACGCCACCACTGTTCATCGTCTGTCTGCTTGTTTGCCATCCATTACCATTTTGTACCACTGAACTGAAAAGAGAATATACAAATTAAATAAATAAATAAAATTTTATGACAAGACTTATTTTTGTTTCTTTTGTATGATGAAGCTAAGACACAACTACAGGTAGAATTTTTGATTTGCATATTTAACATGTTGTAGCCAAGAAAATCAGAACATACAGAGGAAGAAATTGTTATATATTTTAGTTCACATGCACCCACCTCAAGCTGTGATTATTTTGCACTATTATTTCATATCATATATGCTTGATTTCATATACTGTATATTCACATTATGAACTTTATAAACACATATATGACTGGAAAAATATGAAATCACATAAATGCAAAATCTAATATGTATATATTTCTAGATGATCAGCATTCATAATATGTACAATATTTAAATCTCTAATTAAAAGGTTATTATAGAAAATTACAATCAATTTTATTTGTAAAAATAGGCATACTTTACTTATAACAGTGCATAGTGTTTTGTGAATAAAAAAATATATGTTTCTGTGAAAGGGCTGTTAATATATATATATATATATAAAACAATATATCAAACCCCTAGATTTTATGCTGTATTATTCTACTACTACTATTGCCTGTTATTATTATTATTATTATTATTATTATTATTATTATTATTAAAGTACAACTGTTGTAATCATGTATTTTTATATACAGTATGTGTTGCTGGTCCTTCGGCTGCTCCCATTGAGGAGTTGCGGACCATCCAATACGCACACAACTTGGCACAGATTTTATGCCGGACGCTCTTCCTAACGCAGTGCTCAAATTCAATATTCAAATTCTAATTTTATTCGTCACATACAGTACTTAGCCATCCACATTATGATATGAAGTGAAATACTTATATGACTGCCTGTGACATAAAAAGAAGGGTTTCTTTGTGAGAATGACTTGCAATAGCAATAACAATTAATAAAAAATATATATTTTACGAAGAGAAATAAAATATGAAATAATAGAAAATTATACAAATATAGGAAATTTTACCTGTAAAAGTACAAAATGTACAAGATTGGTAGTAAAATAGAATTCAAATAGAAGAGAAAAATGAAAAGTGAGCAATGTCCCAACACAAACACCAAAGACCCTCCCATATTAAAATATTATATTATAAATATGAATATATACATTTATAAAATATTATAAATATATAAATGTATTTGTAAAAGTTTCAGATACAAAAAAATATATATTGAATCTCAGCAATCGTGTGCTAAATAATTATTTTGATATCTTGTTATCTGTTGTTTCAAAAATGACCCCGTTTAACTTAATGTCTTTTTATTTTATTATAATTTGTTTATTAGGCTTTCTCTCTTGTAGATCATCTTCACTCATAGCCTTGGTGGGCGGGGAGATCTAGCGGACACACTGTTCATAGGTCGGCAGTCGCGTGGTGGGCGGCGCCGCTCGCGACTTGATGGCGCGCGGCGCGCGTGCTGCATGAGGACTGGTCGCGTGCCTGAACAACTGGAGAAACGGTCACAGGCGACCTGAAAATTTTATAACGTATTTTAGCCTATTTACGTTAAACAAATAATAATAATAATAATAATAAAATACTAAAATTATTTTTACAAGTTGGAAATGGTTGAAAATATCATGTGAAGGTTATTTTTGCATCTGTGTTTGGCACAGACCAATTTCTTTACGCTTTAAAAGCACATTTTAAATAGGCGCTGTGTGAGGTGATGACTTTGTCGAGCTAGCTAACGTTGCTAAACGTTTTATATTTGTTTCCCGCGTTTTAAAGAAACTCATGATGGGGCTGAAAGCAATATGTTGGGCTGTTTTTGTTTTTTGTTTGGTTATATGCGTCAGTTCGAGTCCGACTGTCATTTTGCCGACCGAGTGGCCGGAAGTGGAGCCTGGCTCCGGGATGCTGCACACAGGTAAGACCTCGCTGCTTGAGCAGCTTGCGTGTTCAAAACTGTCCAGATGACGTCATTGAGTAGATTTCTAACAATTTTTTTATAAGAAGAATGAATTAATGCTCATAACACCACAAAGTAATGATCTACATTTTATTTATTTATTTATTTTTTTTTTTACAAAATACAATAATATCTGTCAAGAAAGCAGGGAAAAAAAACAGTATCTAGGAATATCCCAGTGCATTTATGTAAATTAAACATGCATATCTTTCGGCAGTTGGTTTCGAAATATGTAAAGGGAGAACATGAATAAAACAAGCAGGGGAGATTTAAGAATTAAATAATATATCCAAAGAAAATAGTCGTGGATAGAATAACTGATCCATATAATAGAAAATAATTGCTTTCGAAGCTGTATTTGCAACACTGTGTTGGGGGTCATTCTGTTAACGTTATCACAGCATTATTTAATCAACGTTGTTCCAACATCATTTATCAGAGGTATTTATTATTCTATCTTTAATAAACAACCTACAGTAAGACCAACCTTCTTCCAAAATCCTGTAGTAGAGAGCAGTAACGATGCCACTGCTTGGTACCCACTCTCTATTTTTTTCTAATAAAGTGAGTAAAGAAATTTTAAGAGTAAAAAAAAATAAACTTGACAACACTTTACTCAGTTATTATTTCCTAAATACACCTTATAAATGAAGGTCCCTCTCGTTTCATATGAATATTTCTTGTAGGTAATGTATTTGGTTGGTTGGGTGACCAGGGCAAGTTCATTATCTAGAATGTAAACGAGGAAGTTAATGCCATATAAGGAAATGGATCAAATAGATTGCAATTATGGTAATTCTGCAATATTTAGTTTAAGCATAAATATTATTCTTATATGTAGTACAGAGTGTTTTCAAAAGTTTGGCCACACCTTGTAAATAAATCTTTTTTTGTTTAGAGATGCTTAGTTTTTTTTTTTTTTTTTTAAACTGTGAAATAACAAATATGGCAACAGCAACAACAATAACAACATGAAGGCTTTACAAGAGCATAAGCGTTGTTTTACAATTTAGAAAGAAATAAAAATCAGGAAAGACCATGGAATTAGAAGGGGTGTACAATGTGAGATTGTTTTCAGGGGTAGCTCAGTGGTTAAAGAATTGGACTACGGTTTGTAAGGTCCCAGGTTCAAATCCCATGCCCACCAAGTTGTCCCTGTTGGGCGCTTGAGCAAGGCCCTCAACTGCTCATTTGTATAATGAGATAATGTAAGTCGCTCTGGATAAGGGCGTCTACGAAATGCCTAAATGTGTAGAAAAAAAGAAGAAACAAAACATTGTTTTGGACAAATTTGGGGTCTATACAACTTGTCCCTTTCAGATGCACTACACAGTCTTTTTAATTCAAAATTGCCTTTTTTATTGCACATCATCTGATCATTGCTCAACAAACCAAAACACCAGGAATTGACCACTCATTCATAAAGCAGTAAGTCACTTTTTGCCCCAAATGTACATTTCATGTACTCTAACACATGGTTAACAGATCTGACACAGATGCTGGGTACATCAGGGAACCCTGAGTCTTTAATTGTGGAATTAGATGCACATATTTTATTTTACAATAGATAAAATAGATGTATGAATCCAAGCAGTTAATAGTGCATGACCTCATCACATGCAGTTTATATTAAATTGTTTGAAAATCCTAAAACCCAGCACTTTCTTAACCGGAAGACATATAATAGTCCCCAAGGGGCAAACCTGATTTATGTGAGGTGACCACTAATTATCCTACTTATAGTACTGCTGTAAAACCAGTCATGTGTACTGAGGGTCATGTTGATCTTGAGTTAGTCTGTATAAAAATTATGAAAGTTGACACAAGGTAAATTCAGCCCTGTTTGTATCTGAATGGGTTAAAGAAAAAAATTTCCTTAGCATTTGAAACACCATAGGACGCTATAGGAGTTTTGCTTTGAAGCACTTAGTGTCATACCATGAGTTATATCAGGTATTATACAGTATATTGCACTGCAGATATGTACATTCATATGTACAAGTTGGGGTTACATTAGGGTACAAACGTTCACTGCTGTTTCACTCTCGATATACAGTGGGTACTTTAGTTTTCTGACTAGCTGTAAAAAATAAACGACCAGCATTTAAAAATATTTATAGCATTATTTCAGTTTGCCTCAGTCAAACATAAAAGATTAGATACAGCAATAAATTTAAAGATATCGACCAGAGAATAGTGATGTCACATCTCAGAAGCTCAAGAATAGATCAAAACCACCTGCTCCTTTCCACAAAACACGTATGAACATCACATGCTGCCCATTTCTTTTGTTGGTTTTGTTCATAAATGACTGCATAGAGAACAAAAGCTGCTAAAAATATTTTCTGCTGTTATAATCCGTTCATAAATATTGGTTCATTTCAGAGTCCATAAATGACCAAGAATTCAAAAGAGAGTTATTGTTTTTTTTTTTTTCATTTAGAATGCATTTAAATTGAATTTGAATTAATTTCTTCATTTGTTCAGCATTTGTTTGGATTATTTGTTATTTCCCAGATTATTTGTGTTTTATGATTGTGTTGTATGATTTATTAAATTTTTCCACATAGTCACAGACTGCAACAAAAATATTTTGAAATAAGCTTTATTATTGTATCGGTGACTGTTTGCCATATAAAGGTTGAGATCATAACAGTCAAAAGTGAAACCAAATTATCCCTGAAGCCCTCTTGTGGCTGTGTGCTGTACAGTGTTTAACCTCACTGCCAGTTGACGTAACATAAATTTGGCCCTGATGAATTTTTTCTTTTTTTTTCTGTAAAGCATGCATTGTCATACCATGAGTTATGTTAGCTACCATATATTGCAGTTTAGATGATTACAAGCATAAAATAAAAAAGTATCCTCATATTGGCTGCAGAACAATTTGTAAGGCAGCACAGTGCCGTAGTGGTTAGCACTGTTGCATCAGACCTTTAGGGTAAGTCATTAGCCTGCCACTAACATGACACCGCCACTAGTAAGAATTGCATACATACGGGAGAAATCTTTTTTGTTCTGTTCTGTTCCGTTCCCTACCGTTCCACTCTACCCAGTGTCATTATAATGCTGTTTCCAGTTTCGTTCCATTTCCTCCCATTCTGTCTCATCTCCTCCGTTCCATTCTAAAATGGCCATATACACAGCGCTATGTCTGCAAAAATCAAACGACTCCACAACAAAACAAAAACCATATACAAACTTCAAAGCATGGTAGAGGGGTTATAATGATGGCTGCTTTACCACCTCAGGGCCGGACAGCTTGCAATCATTGAGGAAGCAGTGATTATCAAGCGGTTTCAGGTAATTACACAGGACAATGTCGTCATGTATACTAGATCTAAAACTATCAGGCTGTGGCATCATGCAGCATGACAGTAATCCAAACATAGGAGTAAAAGAACAGACATGGATCAATCAGAGTCGCGACCTTAGTCTTGTGATGTGACGCAAACCATTCAAGCAAGATATCCCGAATTTCTGCATGAACTGACAGATCTTTGTGTAAAGGAATGGGTCAAGAGACTTTCTACCCGCTGTTCAGAGGTAATCAGAAGGCACACCAAGTGTCTGATGGAGGTTATTGCCATAAAAGGAGACTTCCTTTGTGACTAAATACTGTATGTCTACAGATGTCTACGTATTTACTTGTTTTTCTTTCTCAGTAAAGATATTGCACTGTTAAACATGGTGTACGTTGTTCCCTACTGAAAGCGACTTAAGGAAGAGTTCATATAAGTTAATTTAAAGGTTCATTCAAGCTTTTTCTTATATTTGTATATCTTTCTTCAACGTCTAGCTGTAGTAGTTTTATGTGGACTAAGTGTCTTTTTTTTCCGGCTCTATCTCAGATGTAAGGACAGGTGGATTCTGTTGGTTCAGATTTAAAGCTTGTATAAACACTGGCCTTGTGCAGCCAGTTTCTCTTGTGGTGTAGACTGACCCTGAGTGTTGACATATGATGAGCCCCACTTACCCAAAGCATAGTCTGTCAGAAGTCAAAAGTGGCATGTGGCCAAATTGGCTTGCGATGTAAAAGAGAACATTTCATATTCAGAGCCCCGCTATACTTGTTCTAGCATGTACATCTTCTTGTAAACGCTGTACAGATGGCTATAATAACACGTTGGGGTCCATTTAGTTTCTGTTAGTCCAAACAGTATTGCAGGAGCCATAGTAACATCCTGAAAACACCTTATTTCTGCGTCTTATGATTTGCTGTTGATCTCAGTTGCATGGTTCCAATATGCATTACGTCTGTCTCAGTTTTTCATTCCCACAAATTTACTTAAGTAAAGTAAAACAAGTGTAGAAAAATCACTTGAAGAGAATTAAGAGTAGTGCTTCACTGCTGGCATTCAGACAAGGGCAGACCTGTGGTAGAATTTATATAAATAGCACTCTCTGACTATTTGGCGCCAATTGTCCCCCTGGGAAACCTTAAAACTATAATAATATTGTAATTAATTTTATTTAAAAAATGAGGAGAAGCAGCTGTCAGTGGTATAATGACCCCAACACTGCTGTAGTCCATGCCAGATGACATCATGTTTTTGCGAGGTTGTTAAACACACTTGGACTGTTCACACAGTTCACAATGAACCTGTTTCTTCTGGCACACACTTGGGAATGTTGACCTGTGCACACCTCTTCTAGCTTAACAGTAGCCTGTCGTTGACATCCTGACCAAGAATAACTAGACAGAATGTGGTCAAACGAGCCATTCATCTTTAGTTTTAATGGATGCATGAGCTGCAACAATGTGTGTGGGGCTGCATGTTGATTCACATAGTAATAGGTCACTTAAATGTGAATTTACGTCTAAAAAAATTTTTTTTTTCAAAATGTCAGATAAAATTCAGTGATTATAAATGATATGAATGTGATCCATACTAAATTATTTGTATATATATGTATGTATGTATGTATGTATGTATTGTATGTATATTTGTATACATGGTCTCTGACCACATTAAGAGAACTTTTAACAAATAAAAATGTGCACCTATGTTTAGATCAGTACTTTTTGACATGTGCGTTTTCGTGCATGTCTCCATAAAGTACAGTCTAGCATGTTAGTCCTGGGGGAAAGGGAGAACTTTTTTTCAGACATTTTGAAAGCTTAAGCCTGATTACACATTGAATCAATTAGACTTCTGTCCAATCTAATTTAATAATGCATTATAGGGAGAAAAAAATAACCTAATTCAGCCAAAACGTATTTTTTTTTCTATTTTAGTAGAAATCTAATTAAAATCTATGTTGATGCATTAATTTGCACCAATGAGTTCTGTTTGCTCGGTTCATAAAAGTGTAGGTCCCTTACTTAGTCTTGTCAAAGTTTTGTATTGTATTTTTTGCATTATGCTTAGATCTTGCCTATGAACTATGCACTGAAATTCCTCAGGTCAGAGCCTGTGGTGAGGACATTACCCACATTAAGCTGTCATTTAGTTTTCTTACACTTTATTTGCCTTTAAGACCCTTCTCCAATGAATCCATCATGCTCACAATACTAAGATCAGCTGCATAACAGGACAGCTGTTCATCGTAATTTATGTCACTTTCTAGTCACTTTTTTACTGTTTCATTTAATTTTTTTACTCTTTCATTACTCTTTCACACACATACTTGCTGTTGAATAAAACATAACCCATGCTGCAGAAACTATTTGGGCCATGTTGGTGCACTGGATCATCTTTTGATACTTAGGCTTAAGGTTATCTGTCTGTAGGTAGCCTTTCTTGTCACATTGATTAGCTCAAAGAGAGGAAGCAAGTAGCTATGCTGACCAGAGACAACGCTGTTCTACAGTACCTAGCACAACACCTCAGCTCTCTCTAGACCAATGGCTGCGAGAGGTTACAGCATCACTCGGGAATCGAACCAGCGATCTCCGGATGATAGGGCGAGCACTTTATCACTGCGCCACTCATAGGCATGTTTCATATTTATTCACTATCTCCATGATCTTCCTGATGCTTTTTTGGGTTCCTTCATAACACCAGGAATAGGTGTTTTTAAATTAAGGGCACAGGACACTATAACTGCGCACAGCTGGATTCCATTAAGCTACTCCTAATCGCAACTAGTTGTCACAACAATAAGGGGGAACACTTATTCTATCATATTTTTAAATATGACATTGCATTAGCAACCCAACACACACACACACACACACACAGATTAATGACATATAATTAAATACAATCATAATTAAATTAATTTGCAGTTTGTTTAAGTCTGTTTTATATTCCAAATTATTAATCTCTTTATTGTTATTTTTTTTGTTGAAGATAACTACTCTATCTAGTTAATTAGTGTCATGACTGCGGTCTGTCAAGCTGTGTAAAGAGAGACTATGTAACCTGTCCGGATTCATGCACACAATAATTCTACAATCAGACCCCAATTACTGTCACGCTAGATGAGATTGTTTCATTCATAAGTCAATAATGTAGCGTCTGCTGCGTGTCAGTGCAAAATGCCGTTCACTTAAGTAAATTTTGCTGCCGGCTTTTGTTCAAATTCACTGACTTATCGCCATCCTGCATATTTATTTGCACTAGTTAACGAGTATTATGGCTAATTAAATTATCCTCTTACATACTCTTGACTGACTTTGTGTAGATCAGAATGTGTTATTGCAAGCACATGGCAAGCATAACATTTCTGTCCAAATCACTCTGTTTCAGCCATGATGTAATGCCATTTTGAGAGAGGAAATTGAAAGACGAGGGTTGTAAATGGTCTGTATGTTTTACTCCTACACGGTGCAGTACCTGTCATTGGTGAAGGAATGAGCCCGAAAAAGAGTTAGTTGCACGTTTCCCCCACGTAGATCTGTGTGCCCATATGTAGACATTTATTTGCTCTCCAGAGGGTGAACCTAAAAGGTCAGCTTTGTCACAGCCTATGAGCCACAGGGTGGTAAACTCCATAAAAATGCAAAAGCACTTTTGTAAGGCCTGAAACAGCCTTGTCAGAGCAGTTATGATGTTGTCATGCCCCTTGATTGGCTTCTTGCACGGCAGGACCGACCCTAACGAGCATCAGGGGTAACTTTTTAGGGTAAAGTGAAGCTCTGGTCTGAGATTTAACTGGTTTTCAGTCATCTGAAACTTTCCTAAGCAAACAGAGCTTTACTGCTCAGACACAGCAGCTGGTATTCATCAGACTCCATTCCTCAAAGCTGAGCTAGCCTTCTGATTAGCATGGCACTACAAGTTGGTTCAATAGATGGGGTGACAAGGGAAAGTGAGGCAAAAGTATGCTAAGAGGTATTTCTGAAGTAGCTATAAAACATGAAGGGATATGCTGTTAATTAGGAAAATTATTAATGGCAGAGTGATCTGTGTTTTTTTTTTTTTTTTTTATAAGGAATGGCACAACTTTTTTCATTTCGTTGCACTTAATTAAAAAAAACTTAATTTTGAGCTACAACATATTGTGTTTGAGCTTTATACAGTATAGGTTTATTTATTTTGCAATATTCTTCTGAAAAGTAGGTTAAAAAACAACCTGCACCTGAACTGATTAAAATTCCTTTGTACACTATGCTTCAGAGTGGTTTTAGATTAATGTGTGTTTAACTGTATTCAATACAAAAGGTGTGTTTCCCATAACAATTCTTAAAAATATCATTAACATGGGATGCCAGTTTATGGCAAAATTTCCATATTTACTTTTAAAAAAATATAAAAGATCTGAAACTAAACCAAAAATGTTTTTTTTTTTCTTTTTCTTAGCCTTGACAAAAGAAGCAAGATAATTATCATGCAACTGCATTATCCTCTCCATAATCCGCTTTCCACATTTTGTCCTTGCATGCATATGTTCTGCATTTGAGAGAAATTACTTATTGTGTTCATATTCAGTGATGTGGACGCAGATGTCCTTTTAATGCTCATCAAGATGATTCCTTACATTATAGTGTTCCTTTGATTGTAGGAATTCTTTAACAATCACTTTTTTAAGGTTCAAGGTTTTTATTTGTCAGTGCCACCATATGTGCAGACATACAGAGGAATCTAAATACAGTTTCTCTTCTCTCTCTTAAAGTGTTTACATTGTCAATGCAATATAGAAAATTTCTATAAAAATATCAACAGTCAGTGCAATATAGAAACAGATTTTTGTATGACGGTAACAGCAGTGTACTTGTAATGAATAGACATAAATAAACCGAGTGAATATGTCTTGTAAACATCTGACTAACAGTGAATTTTGTTAATATACAGTGGGCTGCAACTAATGATGATTTTAATAATCGATTAATCTGTCGATTATTTTTTTCAATGAATCGGATAAAAAACAAAAAAAACAAGAAAAGCATTCATTTCCAACCCTTTATTCAAAAACAGAACTACAATCTTTAGAAAGTGCACAAACATGTTGCTCCTTGAGCTGTTATAATAATAATAAAATAAAACAAAAATGGACTAACACAAAAAACATATACATGTATGCTTTACATCTGCCAAATATATAGAGTGAAACCTTGGATTACGAGCATAATTCGTTCCGGAATCGGCTTGTGTTACAAAACATTCGTAAACTAAATTTAATTTTTAAAAACACACTAACGGAATCACTGCTGTAAAGTAAAAATAAAAGAAATTAACCTGCCTTTACCTTTGAAAAGAATCGCAGCAGAGCAGTGTTTCTGTGTAGAGCAGAGAGAGAGTGTGTGTGTGTGTGTGTGTGTGTGTGTGTGTGTGTGTGTGTGTTTGTGTCTGTCTGTGAAGGTGAAAGTAGAAGGGGTCTGTGTGTGTGAGGCACGGTGTCCAATGACGCACACACGCACACACGCACACACACACAGCAGGCAAAGAGCAGGCTAAGCCTTGAGCAGAGAGAGAAAATGGATTTTTAACGTCTCTAATGAGACTTGCTTTTGCTTTACACGCACGCTGTACACACGCATACAGACACAAAATAAAATATGTTTTATGCGCACACACATGGTCAGTGTTATAGGAAACAGTACACGCGTGCACGGATGTTGATTATACCAGTAAGAGACGCGCATTAAGACCCAGCAGCCTCTGCCATGTATCTTTCCTCTACCTCCGCTTGTTTTTTTTTTTTTTTGCTCCGCCCTGTCTATGAGGCGCCGAACTCTGCTAGCATCAGTGCGCGAGATTTTTTAAATAATCAGATGTCTCCGCGGCGCGCGACACAACGATTATGAAATTCGTTGCCAACTCTTTTAGTAATCGATTCTAAAGTTCTGAGTATAAAGGCATTTGTAAGGTCAAAGACATGAAGTTAGTTAGGACATGAAGTTAGTTAGTTGTTGTGAGAGTAGAGAATGCAGAGAATAGAGTTAGATGGAGGCAGATGATTCGCTGTGGTGACCCCTGAAAGGGAACAGCCCAAAGACAAAGAAGAAAGACAGATAGCAGCAGTATGACAGGAGTCCAAAAAAACTGTAAATTGTAAAAGTGTAAACAGTGTCAGACTTAAAGACTTTGTACATGTAAGATTTTTTTAAATAGATCTTCTGCAGAGAGTACAGTATAAAGTTCTGCATATAACTTCATGTCTGTTTTTGCCAGATTCCACTGGCAAAAAAGATAAACCAGGAGTTTTTTAATTGATGTTTGTAGTTTCTTGCTTGAAAATGTAATAAAAAGCAAGTTTTTTTGCTTTGGCTGGCCTGCTTGTTTTTTAGCTTTAATAGTTGTGTTCAGATTGCTGAGTGCATTTCAGCACTCGTTTTTTTTTCTTCTTTTCTTTTTTTTTTCCAAACTGCTTGCACACTTTATAACTTTTTTCCCCAGAGGTCTGCTCAGTTGCTGGTTTTCTCATCTAATGTAGAACACCCATGTTACAAGCACTGCTTTTCATATATAACCTGTCATGACTCACAGTGAAGTTGAACACAACCACAATGTAATATCGCTTCAAACAACAGTGGTTGAAGTTGGTTGATTCCTTATGTATGTAGATTTCAGGTGAGATAAATTTTTTTCATTGGCAAATCATTATGTTTCATCTTTTTACAACTTAAAATTTTATTAGAGGTCAAGAGTACCTTATATGGATGTATATAAAAATATATGGGCCTATTATGGTTTTCCTGCATGGGTGTTAAACATACAGTATAAAGAACTAAAGGCACAGCATTTAAACACACACACACACACACACACACACACACACACACACTGATTCTATTGTACCTTCAGCCACTAGAGATATGGTTAGTAAAGGTCTTAAGATAAATACCTTTGGAGGAGATTCATTTTCGATTATACAAGATTAAAGGATGTAATGATTTTAATCTGTTTATTTTTCATAAGGACATTACCTGGGAAAATTGGTTTTACGAGTCTGACATTTGGTGCCGGCTGTCTAGATGGTGCATCCTCTCAGTCCTGTTTCCTCTCTTGTGTGCTGTCCCAGAATCCAGTAAACTACACCTCACATCCTCAGCTTCCTCTTACAGTACATGCATCTGTTAAATCAATATCACAGTGTGGCTTCTTCGAGTTGTGGAAATAGTTTGTAATTTTCCACTACTTGATTTTCCTCTAAGGGAATCTACTGTACACCCTTACAATTGTGTGAAATAACTGGTGGCAATTTTCTTTGCCTCTTGCGATGCAGACTAATAGATCATGTTTATTGAGCATGTTTGTTCATTTGCTGTAGCTATATGTTACTGGACTGCTATGTGAGTATCCAGTTCTATTTGTTATTTCAATGATTTCAATGAAACCGGTTGTTTCTGTAATATCCCTTGTCTTAGGGATCACATAACTAGACTTAATATTTCCATCAGTTTTATTACCATGAGGTCAAATGCAGACAAATCCAATCCTCACTTAATACTATAGGGCCCAAAGTGTGCCAAGAAAATACCAGTTCTTCTATTGTCCAGTAGTTGTTCTTAGGTGACAAGAGGGATATCCGGTGTGGTCTTCTGCTGCTGTAGCCTGTCTGCTTCAAGGTTTGATTTGTTGTACATTCAGTGATGCTCTTTGATATATCTCAGTTGTAAGGAGAAGTTATTTGAGATACTGTTGCCCTTCAGTTAGCTCAAACCAGACTGACCCTTCTTCTCTGACCTCAACAAGTCATTTTCAATCAAAGAACTGCTGCTCAATGGATATTTACTATTGTCTATAAACCCTAGAGATGGTTTTGTGTGAGAATCCCAGTAAATCAACAGTTTCAGAAATACTCAGAGCGGCCCATCTGGCACCAACAGCCATGCCATGTTCAAAGTCACTTCATCACGTTTCTTCCCCATTCTGATGCTCATGTTGAACAGCAGGTCGTGTTTACCATGTCTACAGTACATGCCTAAATTCAAGTTGGACAGGTGTACCCAATAAAGTGGCTGGTGAGTGTATTTACTGCTCATCGCTGGTGGAGTTTGTGACTGTTAGGTGCAGACCTTTTTATTTACCACAGGGATTCAAAAATTTGTTTATTGTCGTCGTATATGTTCACCCAGTGCTACCACTAAGGAGACAATCTTGCACTCACCCAGACGGTCTGTTTACTGTCGCCACTGTTTATTGTCGACTAGGAACTTGAGATGACTGCAGAAATGTGTGTGCTGCTAAGGACGGGAGACTCTGCCTTCAGAACGAGTGACAAGGTAGCCCTGAGAACCCTGCTGTTTGCTTATCATTTCAATTGCTCAATGGACGATGCTATCGCTACAACCCTCCACTTGGAATTCACACGGATTCAAATTCGGATTTGGTGTCATAGTGGTGTCATAGTGGTGTCATAGTGGTGTCATAGTGGTGTCATAGTGGTG
>JAQMYJ010000011.1:21272132-21286654 GCA_030014305.1 Clarias laeviceps | reverse complement strand
GGATTCAAATTCGGATTTGGTGTCATAGTGGTGTCATAGTGGTGTCATAGTGGTGTCATAGTGGTGTCATAGTGGTGTCATAGTGGTGTCATAGTGGTGCCATAGTGGTGTTAGTATAGTGGTGTCATAGTGGTGTCATAGTGGTGTCATAGTGGTGTCATAGTGGTGTCAGCGGCATAGAGAGCAGAACTGAGAAGTTCATCAGGGTCTCTCTTTTCTCGATCACAGATATTTACGCCACACACTGCACCTGCAAAGCCATCAGCATTATGAATGACCACACACACACACACACACACACACACATATACACACACACTCACATATGCACTTTCTTTAGTCTTGTGTTGTAGTTCTTTTAGTTATTTGTAGTCTCGTGTAGTTCTATGTTGCACCGAGGGTATTTGTACTTTTATCCTTTATATCATAATAATCAGTGATTTATTGTATAAAAATAAATGAATAAAGTACGAAATTTTAACTGTAAATAAACCATTGTGTTATTAAAGAACGAGAAAGAAATGCATTGTGGAAAACCAGGAAGCAGAAACAGAAAAGATGACGTAAACATTATGCCTCTGTAAGAGCACTACAGAAGACAACAAACATCCGTTCTTCTGAAATGTATCTCTTAAAAGAATTTATTTAATTTTACATTTGAGAGGGTGACACTCCATATTGCTCACTCTTCCCTCTAGCAAAAGTCTTCTAAGCTGGACAGGTTTTTGACAGCACACTGACGTACATATAGCGTTCACTGATGTCTGCCTTAAAATTACCGTGTGATTACCTCCATTCAGCCCTACAATAAAGCATGGTGTATTTGACCTAGAGCAGTTTCCATCAATGCAACTTTGGTTTTATTTTTCTTTCTTTCTTACTTTTTTTAGTCAAATGTTCTAATAAGTTGGTTATTTTTCCCAGGCATGTGTCGACTTGCTGTTTATACCTGAAGCAGCTCCTTATAGTGGAGGCCTTGAGTGCTTTGAGGTTTGTCAGGAAGCTTAAGAGACAATTTTATTTGGAAGGGTTTAAATTGGTAAAACAAGGGACAAAAGCTAAAGGTATTGCATTCTTAAGACTAAAGACTGACATATATTTACTTAGTGAGATTAGGTGAAGATATTTTAAACCACACTATTGAATGTTTGCTCTGTCTGAAGGAGAAGGTTTATTTAGCCCAAGCCTAATAATAAGGTGATTTGTTGGTATATAACAAAGCTAAAAGTATTAATTTAAAGTGTACAGTAGTTTACTTAGGCTAATATTTAAGGACGAAGTCTCTAGCATCAGCACTTTGAAGGTAGTACTTTATCTTCCTCCATAGGAAACTATCCAAGACTGTAGAACACCACTATAAGTAAGATAAGGCAACACATTAAATAAAAAAGTAAGTAATTAAGGGGCAGAATTTCCACTCATAATATGTATGCTTAACAAAAATAAATGTGTATGTTTATGTTCATTAATTAGAATTAAGTACATGTACAAACTTAATATATTTTAGTAAAATTTACATAATATTAGTATGTAACAGCTACATGTGACCTGCTTATAACGTAAGTGATCACACACTAATTTGGATGTTTAGCAATTTTAAACATATTAACTATAAATGGATGAAAGGTATGATATGTTCTTTAAAAAAGCAGTACAAATGGAAGAAAACGCTTCACATGCTGTTACTGGAAAATATTCAACATCGGCATGGGAACAATAACAGTAACTCCACTTTGCGTTGAGACGCATCACACCACCCTGTCATTTATTATTCAATTCAAGATTCAAAGAACTTTATTAATCCCAGAGGGAAATTGCTCCAAAAATTAATTAATAAAATTAATAAATTAATCTCTTATAACACCCTGATGTGTTTTATTCCTTAATTATTTTCTTATTAAGATATAATTTTCACTATGTTACAAAAACAGCTTTAATGTAAAGCAGTTTAATCAAAGTAATTCAGTATGTCTAGTCAAAAAGTTACTACAGTTATACAGTACAGTAGTACTCTACACAGCCATCTTACACAAACTGTTCATCTTTGCTCCAACTGCTCATCCAGAGGCATCTAGGGGAAATTACATTGTTCTTTGCAAAGTCATATTCTTTTCCATCGCATGTTTTTTTTTACTGTCTGATGGAATCAGTCAAAGTTTGTCTTTTCTTCCCCAAAAGTGAGGACACAACCCCCAAACAGCATTTTCCAGATGAAGACAACTTAAAAGAAATGTCTGTTCTGATAGACCATGCTTCAGCTTGAGGGCTGTTTCAAATAGACCAGTTTGAACAGATGTATGGGAAAGAGCAATTATTGAAGCATATTACTGACAAATATCCTACATCTTGACAGCAGTCTTAAGTAAGGAAGATATCTTAAAAGAAATGAAAACACTGTGTTTAGTTAATAACCAAGGAATAATATAATTTAAGTAAAACTAGTCACATTTAGGACTTTTAGGACATTTAGGACTTTGGATTCAGCCTGTGTTAAAAGCCTTTAATCCGTTAATTTTCAGGACTGACTGCTTTCTTTCTTGTCACAGACTCCTTAATTGGGGTAGATAATTGTCTTAGCTGCTGGCTTTTCCTAATCCATAACTGTAAGATGATCCTGAGGAGGAAGAGTGCGACATTTTCCTCTGAATCAGGAAATGGAGTCCAGATGAAGGGCGCTCAGAGTAGCTAATAATTCCTTTACTTACCACTGAAAAAAACAGCCAATTTCTGTCAGAAGAACAATGTAAAGCATCATGTTTGCTCCTACCCTCTCACCAAGGCATACCAGCGGCAACTCAATATTTTACTTTTGACAATGACTATTGTTAAAAGCGCTATACAAATAAAACTAATTGAACTAAAGATTTAAAAAGTAAAATATTTTCAGTTTTTAGAGAAAAAAAAAACACTAAAAAGAGTGCTTTATACTCTCAAGAACATGGATTAGGACAATACTGTTTCTGAGAAGACAGTTCAGTTAATGAAAAATTCAAGTAACATACAGTACTTACGTAGTACTCGTTGATCAGGCATCTCATAGCACTGTTTTTCTCCAGGTTTATATTTTGGACATATATTGGTTATTGGTTAGCTACATATATTTTAATTAGCTAGGATTGAGTAGCACTGTAGTAGGAGATTATGATGTTTTCATGTAGCACTGTTGTTTTGCCACAAAAGTAAACATGTATTCTTCTACTGAGTTTACCGTGCTTGTTCTTTATAAAGTTATCTAGCTGATTTAACATGAGTGTGGTGGGCAATGGTGATGCAGACAGTTAAGGCTCTGGGTTACTGATCGGAAGGTCAGGTTCAAGCCCCAGCACTGCCAAGCTGCCTCTGTTGAGCCCTTAACCCTATTCGCTCCTATCTGGCCGCAGCTGGGCTATGCAAAAAAAGTCATTTCAGTGTGCTGTAAGGTATCGTACATGTGACAAGTAATTGAATCTTAATCTTCCTGAGGAACATTAGTTAACTACATAAATTAATTGGCTTAAATTGAGTAAGTAAAAGTTTATTTTTTTTTCTTAAAAATCCTTCAAATGGTGGTATCAGATCATTTTGATAAATACAATTGCAGTCAGGACGGCATGGTTAGCACTACGGCCTTGAAGCGCCGTCCAGGGTCCAGGTTTGGTTCCCGTTCCTTTCCATTCCATTAAGTATATTAGATATAACTGTCCAAAAGTCTTGTTTGGGATGCTATGTGAATCAACAGGAATGTGTTTAAAGTATTAAAATGGCAACTGGCTTTTGTCTTTATTCTCTGGGAAATTACATATGGGTTTTATATGGCTTCCAATGTTATACACCTGCCTCACTAGGACAACGCTTAGTAAGACTGTCTCTGGGACCTGGAGTTCTTTATTTCACAGCTCATCAATTGTGCTAGGAAGCCCCTTCTGGGACTGACACGCAACTGGTCTTCTTCTGCTTCAAAGAGATGGTCTTTCAAAAGAACTGTGGAGTACAGCAGACACGTCCATGAAAGAGCTGTGTCCTAAAACAGAGCTGTCCACCTTAATTTACCGTATCAATTACAGTATGAAGTCATTGGAATTTAACCCAGCCTGTGAGTTTCTGTGCACAGTCCACATTGGTGTTCCCATTAATCAACAGCTGCACAACTTTTATCATCGGGCTAAGGTACTATTGGCTGGAAGTGCACATGCTCCGGCTAAGAATGGTCTTCATTATCTGTAAAGAAAGCTGTTTTTGGTTCATTGCAAGTCTGTGTGTGGAATGTTACACCACGTCATATCTAATTGTGCTTTCTTAATGACACTGAACACTGCAAATAGTGTCTTTGTCAAAGTGTAAAGTCTGGCTATATGTGGGATGCATTTTGTGTTTGAAGTGAGAAAGCTCGGAACGTACCGCATATGCAGTCCATTAATGCAACACTAAAAAGGCAAATCTATTCAAATTGAATTTAAAATTTAATTTGTCACATACACAACCATACAGAGTACGACATGCAGTGAAACGTTAGTATGAATGATGCTTCAGCACAACACATATGCAATCCATAATGAATGCCATTGTCATGCAACACCTCCCATGGAACAAGCAGGCCACATCTGGCAATGTGATCTCTGTGGATTGATACGGCTCAGGGTTAGAGATATGGATGTGGAATAAAAAAAGAAAACTTATTACTGTCATAGTCTTATTAGATTATTTTGTTAGTACAGATTTTAAAGAATTAGAATATAAAAGTTATTTAATTAGTAATTTAATTTAAAAATACATACTCTCATATATTCAAGATTTATTGCACACCAAAAAATTTTTGGTGACTGCTGACTTGACAGTTGTCCAGGAGACAATCATCGACACCCTCCAAAAGGAGGATAAGCCACAGAAGGTAAGAAAGAACTGGCTGTTCACAGAGAGCTGTATTAAAACATCTTCATGGAAACTTGACTAGAAAGGAAATGTGTGGTAGGAAAAGGTGGACAACAAAAATGGATGACGCAGGATTAAGAAGATTGTCAAGCAAAGCTGATTCAAGAACTCAGTCAGTGCATCAATAGCCACCACACACATACAGTTTTAGGAAATGGGCTACAACTGTTGCATTCATAGGTTTAAGCCACATTCTGAACTTGAGACAACATCAGATGCATCTTTCCTGAACTATTGAGAAAAAGAACTGGACCACTGCTTAGACATCCAAAGTCCTCTTTTCAGTTGAAAGTAAATTTTGCATTTCATTTGAAAATCAAGGTTCCACATAGAGAATTTGTGGTCTCTTGTTAAGAGTAAGATGGCATGGCTGCTATCAAAGCAACCTGGTTTTCAGAAATGCCTAATCAGTGCCACAGGCTGATCGCCTTCCATGCCATGCTGCATTGATGCAGTAATTAGTACTAAAGGAGCCCTGAATAAATTAAGTATTTCTGGATTGTAAATAATTTTTGACTGATCTTACGAAATACTGTAATATTTTAAGATACTGAATTTTTTTTTTCATGAGCTGTAGGCACTAATATTCAAAATAAAAACAAAGAAAGTATGGAAATAGGTTACTTTACATCTAAGGGATCTAGAATATGAGTTTTATGTTTTGAATTAAATTACAAAAAAAGTTTGACAAACAAAAAAAAAATTGACAACAGAGATTTTGTCTTCATATGTTTTTCATCCTTGCCAAAGCACCTCACTCCTGTGGCACGTCTGCACTGTGCATGCAAACTAAGAACATTAAATAATTAAGGGCCACAGAAATACAGAAATAGGATGCAAAGCATATGGAGTCACACACATAAACACACTGAAACTTCTTGCCCAAAGCACTGGCTAATGAATTTAAGATGTTTCCCCCAATACAGTGTAATACAAATCCACAATTACAAATACAGTACAATCTCACAATTCTTAAGGTACTACTCAAGTCAGGTAAAATTCCAAGACCTACAGTAATTTCTGGTTAGGAGATATTTAACCTTGAGTGATGTACATGTTGTTTTAAAACTGTTGTATGTAAACTGTTGTATATTCTCATTTAACGGTGACTAGTTTTTTGTAATTCCCTTCATTTAAAAAAAAAATCTCAAGCTGCTGCTTCCGCTTTTGAACTAAAAAATGTCTTTGGTCTCTTATTTATGACTTCGCTGCAAGGAGGTCACTTTCACGCTTTAGGCTGACTCTTCTGTAGACTCCATTTTTACTCACCAGGGGTCATTGATTTTTCTGCCTACATCATAGGCCATTCTGAGATTATTTATGAAAGTGAAATCGACTCAAATCCTGTAGATGAACAGATATTGTGAACATTAGACAGTTTTTTTTAAATTGGCTTTAGAATATTTGTGTCATAAAGGTGTAAACAGAATGCTTAAGCATTATTTAACTTGTTAGTAAAGTAAATGCATATGACCATTTAGCAGTCCCATTTGTCTAAAGAGGCTTAAACATATGTGAACGATCAGGGAACTTTGCTCTAGGGTCTACAACAGATAGATGATGTTGGCATTAACAGGGATTTGTACTGTATGTAGCTTAACATTCATTTGTTAAAGTACAACAAAGTTTGAAAGACCCAAAAGAAATGCAGCAATAGATGCAGTAATTACTAACAGGATACACCAGAGTCCAAAACAGTCCCCATCTGTGTGAAATTGCTCTGGTGTAATGGCCGATTTGTCTCCAAAGTCCTTTCTCAGGGTGTAATCCGTCTCATGCCTAACAGATACAGAATTGTGGAAGACTAGATACAGTAAAGTGCTTATTTTATACGCTGTTTCGAGGTGAACCAATCAATATTCCAAGGAGATTACAAGATGTCCAAACGATTAGTTTTTTTTATTCTTAGATGCCCAATTAAAAATAGGATCAGTAGACCTGCGGGCACTGTTGTTTTTTTCTTTTTGTCTTTCCACTAGGAGCAGATGCAGTGCATTCCGGCACTGACGCGGTTGTCAGCGTTAATAGTTGCCCCTCTAGTCAATGCTTGTGTTTCTACCAGGTGTGCCTTTGCTTAAGATTTGGACCTAGTCTATGAGATGCATCTAAAAGCAACAACACACAAATCAGCTGTCTACAGAGCCCATAAACTGGTGTGATTTTTATAATTTTTTTTATCTCGTGCGCACAAGATACCTGTACCTGTACATATGATACAGTATATTTGCATTATTTTGCAATTGAGTTTGCTCTATTGATTTATATTACTTATTATGCTGTGCAGTACACTCTTAGGTTATATATTTATGTATGTTTTATAATTGAGTATTGTTACAGTTATGTTTTATCATTTATAGCACTTTAACTTTTAGTTAGTTATCTGCCCAATTTTTACAGTGGACCGTGTGAGAGGGCGGAAGTACTGTATGAGTTGTGTGGTTATGGGAAAGTGCAAAAGTTGGTCATATATTGTCTTACTGTTCTGGTGTAAAAGAAGATTGTTGCAAACTAAACTGTCGCCCACTTATTACCCACAACCCTCCTGGGAGAACACTAAAAGAAATCTGGGTTACAATGTTTTCTTGCATAGCTCATATTGTAATTTCAAAAAGCAAATTAACTGTTTAGATAAAACAAAGCAAAGAAGGCTTTACGCAAAAGTCTAGCATGCCTTTACCTTATGCAGATAAATAACTTGTTCATATACAATAAAATCACACCTTTTGGTATTTTTGGGGCTTCGTACAGTAGGTAGCATAATTGTTTAAAATTTTGTTTTACACAAGTATTTAAGAGAAATAAATAAAATAACTGAATAAGATAATAAAATATCAGGCGCATAATGTATTTACATTATAATACAACACTAATTTGAACAAATTCTCTGATTTTCAAAGAAAGGTTTGTCATTTGTCAAATCAAGTGCTTGAAACATTAGAGATCTGGTTCTGGTGGAAATCAATAGGTAAAAATCATAAGCTCTCTACTCTTTATTAATTTTTCCAAAGCACAAGGTTTTATTTGGCTTGTAAACAAAATGTGCTTTGCAGAGATGTAACAAACCTGTTTCCTCTAACTTCTCTATACTTATCCTGAATCAGATGAAGTGTGATCAAAACATTTTACTATTCAGATTCGTTTGCTTGGGAGAAGCAATTTTGGAATCAGACAAAAACCTGAGAAATGATTAAAAAAAAAACTGATCAAATGTAAGTATCATGTTAATCTGCTACTAGCACAACACTCAGGTACTTCATGGTTAGACTTGTTATTATGTAATACCTGTTGTTACATATCTGTCCATCTATGGTTTTAGGCTAGTTAGGATTCATGGCAACCAAAACATGACATGTGCGGCACATTGGAACTTTCATTGTGGCTAGCTAATGGATTTATGATTTGTCGTAGATTGTATGGATTTATGATTTGTCGTGGTTAGTAGATTAGACTGGAACCAAAACATCATTTGGGAATGAAAGTGTTTATTTCAAGTATAGTCATATTTACATGATGGATGCCTAAGAATTGCCATAATTAAATTTATGTCAATGTTATTTAATTTCTGATTACACTATTGATTTTTTCAGAACTGATGCCTTTACACACACCGTGCGCAGAGGTGTTCTATTTTCCATTTGTGTGGTAAATGTCTGTGTATTGTTTTTGTACATGCCTTAACAAATCTGTGTGTGTGTGTGTGTGTGTGTGTGTGTGTGTGTGTGTGTGTGTGTGTGCACTGAGAAAGTCTGCTTGCAGACATGATGTGTCTGCGAGGAATGTTCTACTTGGCATAGAGCATGCTCTCCCAGGTTGCTGCACAGGACCACTTAAAGAATGCTTGACTAAAAAAAAAAGTCAACAAAAGCCCTGCAGTTCCTTTTCAGATGCTTTGGTTGACCCTGGTGTCACAAAGAACCTTTGAGCATAAGCCTGCCCTCAGGTTGGAGCAAAGGTGTTTAAACACACGCTTCCAGGAAACAACTTCAAGTGTCTGGTTTGTGTTGTTTATGTTGTCCGTTCTTTGTCTGTTCTGTCTCAAAGTAAAAAAATATGTGTCAGTTTTTTTCAAAGCGAAGCAACCCCAGAGATGTATAGTGTGCATAAATAAAATTAATATAAAAATATTAAGGCGTTTTCACAGTGTTACATGGTGTGTGTCTGCATGGGTATAGGAGGGGGTGTGGGCTGGGGATCATGTTGAGCAGTCTGAAAAACTGTTTTCCGTGTGTAGTCCTTTTATTGATTTTATTGACCTAAATCACCTGCCTGAGATTGAAAAGCTGATGAGCAGAGCATGTGTGGTTTCTGATGATACTGAGCAAAGCGTCGAAGGCAGCAGGAGATCTCTAAATGTGCAGACTTTATTCTTCAATAGATTTATACTAGTTTTTGAAGAATATCAATCCATGAGTGTCCTGTTAAACCTCTTCGTATTTTACTGCTATAACTGTCAGCATAATGAGTCTAATTTAATTTGAATGAATTTGATTCATTCCAGTGTAATTAAGCACAACCATGCAAAACAACTTCACTTTTCTAATTAATTTTTTTAAACACTTTTTTATTTACTACATAATTTCTAGTTGGTTCAGGTACAGGAAACTGTTTAAAGACGCAAAAGTAAATGAAAATCCTACTCATGAATAAGATTATCATCCACTTGTGCACACCTGTTCATTTGTGCTGTTAGTTGAAAAAATGCTGAAAAACTACAGAAAAACAGAAAAATGCAGGTGATGGAAAATGTAGAGAAAGATTTGTGCTCTGAAAAAGGAATAGGGATGTTAACGTAAAGGGTTTTTAAGCTTCATTGTATATAGTTATAGTTATGTCCTGTCCTGTATATCATTTCTTCTGCATAGTGCAAATCATGTTTATGTTCTGCTATTCCCAGTTAACCCACCCTATTTCCACCTTCTTTTCAGCCAACCCACCAGTGACAGGCTTTACTTGATGTTAAATATTTTTTTTCTTCCACTGGGGTCCGATAAGACTTGTCATTACAACCAGACAATTAATTATATAGTGAATATTTTGATCTCAGGTCTCTATAGTGTTGGCTTTAAAAGATATTAATCATTCTATTTTAGAATGGCTTTATTTTTAATCAATGCCTGTTTTGTGTGTCCTTTGCTTTTCCAAAGAAAAGCAAAACACACCGAAGCATGAAAGTAAATTATGTGTAAATGTAAACCGTGCCTGTCATAATCAGACCGTTCTATCAAACTGGAATTTTCTGCTAGTCAATTCCATGCAGCATGACACGAGGCAGGAATTGCTCGGGCCACCATGGTGAGAAAGCCCGCTCTCATCTGTCACGTCTGGCAGGTGTGTTTTCTGCTCTTGCTGTGCTGTTTATGCAGAGTTGCTTTCGCCATGCTGGATTAAATGTAGCTTTTTTGACAGCACCTGGGAGACCACAAGGGTTTATTTTATGCCCTGCTTGAGCACAGCTAGGCTTGTGTTTGGGGGTCATAATATATGTGCTTTCTCTTCTCATATACTGTACTGTAAGCTCAAACACTATTGCACCTGGAGTAAAAAAATGGAGTATTATATACAGATGTGGCCATTAAGAATGCGTGTTTTTTTTCCCGCGGAATCCCACAAGCAACATTCGGGAATTTAAATAAATGTGTTATGCTTCACTGAATATCCGCCTGATGGTGCATGGAAGGACTTTATCTAAAAGCCAGACCAAGTACAACAAAGAATTGTGTATAATTAGTTAGTCTAAAACAGTATTGTTTCCAGTGCTGAAGCAAACATGATGAATGTGTGTATACATGCTCCATATTATTTTCATAATGATGAAATGAGATGCCCAAAATTATGCTTTAAAATTCATAATAAGTTTTTTTGTAATGTCTTAACAGAGACAAAACAATAGTAGGCATGGCAATGCCTCGAGTTAAATGGTCTTGAAATTAATTTAATTTCCTGATAGTGTTGCGACTATGCGAATAAGTAAATATATAAGTAAATAAGTAAATATTCTTATATGAACACAAAGTGCTTTAAACAAACAAATATATAGACTACTTGCGTTATATGTACAACATGACTATAATCCCTCTTCTCACCTTTCATGTAGGTGTGAAGTTATCAAACCGGTTTCGCGGATGCGGGAATTGGCAGAATTGAGGGGTTTAAAAAGAATTAACAAGACTGAGCAGACGTCTCTGCCTAAAATGTATTTCGCCAGCAAAACATAGAATAAATAGAAATAAAATGTTTAATGGTACCAATTAAATCAGACTTCATAGTTGGATTTGATACTTTGAGTGTAATTTACAAATTTACTGAATATATTCAGATTTTGTACAGTAAAATAACGACAACCGTTTCCTAGATCTTTTGTCTGCATCACAATAAACTGAAGCTCAGCATGTCTTCTTTCTTTGTTTTAATCTGTAATATTTAAGTGAAATATATTTAGCGTATATGCCAAATTATATTTTTTTATTTATGGACAGGTGTATTACGAAGTTAAGGACTGTTGTTCAGTTGTTCCCTGCTTGGTGTATCTGCACGGAGAGATTGTGTGTATCTGCACGGAGAGTTTGCATGTGTCCGCATGCGCGTCTCATACTGTAGGTGTGTATGCACGGAGAGTTTGTGTGTGTTTCTGCGCGTCTCATAGGTGTGTGTGCATGGGGAGTTTGTGTGTGTTTGTGCATGCATCTCTTATGTGACATTCATACGAAATGCAATTCTTGATAATTGTTGATAAGTGTATGTTGATAAGTTGATAAGAGTATGTTGTCAAAGTATTTGCGGACATATAATTAGGAGAAAAATGTAAATTAAGGATGTCTTGAAACATAATGCAGTAACTCTTTATTTATTTGAACACGGTAAAGGTGTTAATGTTTCGTACATTCTTTTATTTGTCCTTTCTGTTTGTGTTTAAGTTTCACTGTTTTCCATATACATAAAACGTTAATATTTAAAATTAATATTTCCAGAAGCGTTATTAAATATTAAATAAGGACAATGCACAATTTTGTTTCAGTACAGTTTTATTAAATATATAATATAGCAGGCAGTATATGGCAAATGGTCACTCAAAGTCTTTGAGTAAAATTAAGAGTAGTATGCTTTTTTTTTTTTTAAAAAAGGAGGAAAACTCTTATTTGCTTCCTGTTGCGGGCTGTGGGGTGGAATTTCCTAGCAACAGCATCGACATTGGAGGGCAGTACGTTTTTTCGTAGGTGAACTGTTGAACCCACTGATGCAGCATTTTCCGTATCAATCTGCAATCTGGTAGAGTCAGTCAGGGGTGTTGAGACGGCTGGTGGAAAGCCAAAATCGACATCGTCCAAGTGTCCAATGGTTGATGTGGAATGGTCTCCAGCAGTGTCGTGGATTAGAGTCCAATTTGCAGACGACGGTTGAGTTGGCATCAATAGAGAAACATCGACTGGACTGTCTGTGAACGTAGACTGATCTACTGTTGGCGGATGTGACGTTATCTTCTCCTTGAAACGTGCTTCCAACCAACCAACCCTGGCCTCCAAACTCAGAAGGCTATGTGTCATAGCCGATAACTACTCCTTTGATCTGCTGGTTACAGCGGGGTGCCGACTGTTGATCAGTGTAGCCTGTAAAAGCCAACATGAAAAGCATTTAGTACCTTTAGCACACCACTGACATGTACAGATTGTTTAATGGTGTTGCAAAATACATACCGTTTTCTTTTTTACGAGCCGGGTGTTCAGTTTTTTTTGTGCTTTGAGGCGACTTGTTCTCTTTTCCAGAACGCTGTACAGACAATAATGAGTTACGATACAAGTACAACAAAATCTGAATGTCAAATAAAGTCAGTGGAAAAATCAGTAACTGAATAACTACTATATATTATTTTTTGTCCGCACAAACATCAACAATTTTCGTGGAATAAAATGTCTTTGCCTCCATGTCTGTTGCTACTAATTTCTGTAAGTGTTAAGTTCCATATGACTGCTTGTATAAAATAAATATATGCTATAATTTAACCCCCCCACACCAAGGTAAATTATAGCATATATTTGAAAAGTATGAAATAAGTGACAAAGTGTACTACACTAGAGTGGGTTGTCCAGAGTGGGAAGGACCGGGAATTGTTATTGGTCAGGATGGTGCGGTGGTGTTTGTCAGACATGGAGGAACATGCATTAGGGTACATCATCTCAGATTGAGAAAAGTAAATACGCAAAGTGAACGTTAAATTATGACACATGCAGGCGCAGAAAATGATGTACGTAGACTGTGAACAAGGACAGGAGTTTCATTATGATAAACAAGGGACAAGAGAAGCACTAAGTAGGAGAAGGAGACCGCTAGGGTGCCGAGTGAAGCAGAACACCACCCACTTGACATTACAGAGACTTTTACAACAAGACAGAAAAAGTGATTTCAGCTTAAAAAATGGACAAATTGTGAAATACAAGGACAGAGAAAAGGGTGTACTACAAACGCTAAAGTTTTGGGACATGCAGGTAAAGCTGCAGGTAAATATAAAAGCTGGTATAATTTGATGCTCATTGAGCCCACTGATGTTGCAGGCATTATGGAGTCAGTTGACGTCAAATGTAGAAGAACTTACTATAACAAATGCGAGTACATCAGATGTCTGTGAGGACATATTTCTAGCAAAGGACACTACATTAGACTTGGCAAAACAAAATGTAATGAAGAGCTGGAATGAAAACAAGGTATTTGAGGAAGTGAAGAATCAGGGACAGAAGTATATTTCCACTAGATGGGTTTATACAGGGTATGGAATTGTCACGTGACATCTATGTGAAACCTCCTCCTGAGGCCAACTGTGAGGGAACACTATGGAAGCTCAAGAAATGTGTACAGTATATGGGTTAGCTGATGCTTCACTATACTGGTACAACAGAGTAAAGGAAATTGTAATAAAGGCGGGAGGAAAGATATCCGAAGTAGATCCTGTTGTTTTCTATTGGTTAGACCTCCACTGTGACTGGTGTACTTGCTTGTCATGTAGATGACTTTATTTGAGGTGAGACACAAAAGCTTCACTACAGCTGTAATACCTCTCCTTCGGGCAATGTTTCAGGTAGGACGTGAGGAACATGAGAACTTTTGTTATGTGGGAATAGACTTTGAAACTGGGGACAAAAAGGTGCAAATACATCAGAAAGCTACATTCAGCAGATGCAGACCATACATTTTGATCCATCTCGATCTGCTGAACAAGACTCACCTCTTACTGAGGAAGAAAGAGACACACTTAGATCCAAGATGGGTCAAATTCTTTGGGTTACAAGACACAGCAGACCAGATGTCCTGTTTGATGCAAGCAACTTGGCTTCAAGCATTAAAAATGCAACTGTTCAAACAATTCAGGAAGCAAAAAGAGTTGTGTGCAAACTTAAGTCTAAAAATGTCATTCTGAACTATCAACACCTGGGGAGTGACAATACTCTTATATTGTATTTAGTGATGCCTCCTCTGGAAATCTTTCAGATGGAGGAACTCAGGGAGGACATTTAATTGTTCTAATGGGTGAAGATGGAAAGTTCTATATATACACTACCGTTCAAAAGTTTTAGAACATTTGCAAATTTCTTTTTTTTTGTTTAGTGATTTATTTTCTACATTCT
>JAQMYJ010000011.1:21222338-21261279 GCA_030014305.1 Clarias laeviceps | reverse complement strand
TCTCCACATCATTGCATTCAGTTTTTATTCACAATTTGTTTAGTGTCCCAACTTTTTTGGAATCCGGTTTGTATTTTTTTTATCCATTGTAGTGGTTTACAGAGGCAACAATATGAAAAATGTCACTGTATGAAAACCTTTGGACCTTCTAATAAAAGCCTTATAATAAATTTGTGCGTTTGTGTGTGCTTTATATTCCTAGGGCGATCTGAAACAGGTGACCTTCCTAATGGGTGAGCCGGATGCAGCCAGAGATCAGTGTGAAGTGTATTCGTCACAATGTGATGGACCTGCTCAGAAACGCAGACGTTTCCCACACACTCAAGTTCCAGAAGTGAGGCAGCTACACAGCTACACTGTCTTTTCTTCATTTATAAAGAAAAAATAACTTTTTTTTTTCCCAGGCATGATTTAACCTGTACTTTCCAAAGTTGCCCTGTGAATCTTTCTGGCGAATTCACTGTTTTTGCATTGCACCTTAAATATCTATAGTATTTCCAAGCAACAGAAAACAGCCAGACAACATGCTATATGTTAAAGCAAAAAAAAAAAAAAAACAGCTCAAGTTCAAGCCACTGGCAAAACAATTCACAGACATGCATGGGCTCTTCTGGTTGTGGGTGTTTCCACTTTTATGTCTAATTACTTTTCTGTCTTTTTCTTATTTTAGGAGCTTTTGCTGTCCTCAAATGACTTGGAGGATTTACTGGAGGATGCTAATCCAGAGGAACGGGACATGATCCGCACGGAAATGAGTGTAAGGAGTTATTTTTTTCCATACTGTCAATGCTAATGGGCCATCGGTTTATCCAAACACATTTAGGAGAGACAGGCTGAAAGAGGTCCAGTTTTTTTTTTTTTTTTTTTTTGCCCTATTTTGACCTCCTTAAACACAGGACTGTGTCAAAAGCTTATGGGTTGTGTTTTTAAACAGAAAGGATAAGTATGGATTGGCCAAATGGGTGATGATTCATCTTTTGAATTAGCTTTCTGTCTTCAGATTTAACCAGACAGTACATGACCTTTGTAATTCAATATTCTATCCATAAAACTATTATGGATATCTTTTATCTGTTACAGCAAGGCCCAGAAATCATGAAGTAATGTAACATGTTCAACTAGAAAAAATATACACAGACATATGGTCATAGTTGCTGCTTGTTTCTTTTGATTGCTTCATGCACAAAGAACCAAATATAAAGGCATTGAAGTCGTCTTTCTATCTGCATTTGTTTCAGTAGTTTGTTATAATTTCACCTGCTTTCACTGCAGTGATTTTAAGACAGATCAAATGTATGTTAAAGTATATGTATAGTGCATGTGTCAGTGTTCTCTTTGATCTAACTCTATGTTTTGTAAAGGTGATTATACATGGGCCTAATGTAAGATCTAAAGCAGAGCCAAGTACAATAAATTTTAGACATGTTAGCAGTGTATGTATATGTCTAAACCCCTCACCCGTCATCTGGATTTAATTAAGCAATGTCAAAGTTGTTGGCTTCAAGAGAGTAACATAGCCAAAACGTCTTCTAATATTTTTGCAGAAACCTTTTTTTATACTTCTGTGGCATAACCCTTTGATTTGTGATGCCTTTTGTTGTGGTGGCTTTCATGACCATTGGACTTTCAGCAGCTTGTTTCCTTTGCACATGATCCCAGTGGAACAGGCATGGTCCATACTGCTATAATTAATCACCACTGGCTGGCATGCCGTGTACCGGTTTAAACAGGAGGGTTAAAGGTAAATACTTCATTAGCTTTCATTTTTTGCAAGCAGGCTACAGTGAGGCCTGTTCTTAAGTGAGGCCCAGTTCTTGAGGCTATATTAGAGCACACACAAAAAATATTAATAAAAATTCATGTTTTATGCATTTGTACCATACAGTGTATAGCTGGATTAAAGAGCCATGCTGCAAGACTTGTCCGCATGCAACCAGTATCTGATCCTTTGGAAGCTGTTGATTTGCAGCTCATTTGTGCTCACTGTCTCTTCATTGATCATCTAGGGCTGCAAACTTTCTTTCCAATTAATCAGAATTCCTTCAAGACCTTTGCCTTCAATTAGCAGGTGCTGCTTTTGTTTGGTTGGACTCCAGTTTTCCCCAGAAAACATTGGGGTGGACTGATTGTTTTAAATGAGAGTTTATTCCCCAATGGACGGGAGTAACCAACCAGTAAGATATGGACAGGAGTAACCAACAAATAGTCCTGTATTATTCCCCATGAATTAGATTACGCTGTATGGAAGTTTCATATCTTTCTTTTCATCTGCATATGCTGATAGTGCACATGCTGATCAAGTCCTAACTCTGACCAGAAAATTCACCTGGAAGCCTGTCAAAGCCAAAACAGGAATCTTTTTTTCTCAGCCTTTATTTGTCACATATACTGTACATTACTGCACAGTAAAATTCTTTATTCTTCACATATCCTAGTTCAGAGCGCAGGGTCAGCCATTATATAGTGCACCGGAGCAGACAGAGTTAAGGGCTTTGCTCAAGGGCGAGACAGTGGCAACCTGACGGAGCCGGGGCTTGAACCGCCAACCTTAACACAATGAACCACCACTGCCCCCATCTGCCCCTTTTCCATAACTTGAAGAAACTCATGTTGCTCTAGAGACACCTCTGGAAAGTTACTTAGCTATCACTGTCAAGAATTTCAGGTGATTGCTTTGTAGATCTCATCGGAAACTTTTCTTCACCTCTTGCAACACTGCATACTCACTTTTTACAGCTCTGTGGAAATCGCATACACTTTACAAGAGAGAACTTATGAACCAGAAAAAAAACATCAAGTCAAAACCAACAGAACTTTGTGCCATATAGCACACAATCCACTGTTCAGGTTGTCAAGTCTCTCAACAGTGTGTCACACACTAGATTAAAGATGACTCTGGACTGGTTTTAGACTGGATTAGGAGAGACTACATCATCCCTTCAGGGGTGCCAAGTGTCAAAAACCCTGACTGTGTTTTCATAGCATGTATAAAACTTTTCATTCAAATTCTTTGCTTCACACCAAAGGGGAAAAAAAGCATATTTTTTCTGTCACACACTTAAGCATGAGAGGACCAGCATCCCTTACACAGCTGGGAGTTTGACAGCACAGCTTTTTGAGACTTTGAGAGTCTTAACATGACATTGATTTTCTATGGCCTCCATCAAATATATGGGTTTCTCTACTTAAATCTCAACAGCTTCAAGAGATTTGGTTATTTTTATTGTTGTGATAGTGTTGTTGCTAAAATACTTTATCTAATTTGTTTGCTCAAGGGCCAAATCATGTCACTGTTGTTGCTGTGAAATTTAAAAATGTCCAAAAATATTATATTTTCTCTAAAATGTTATTTAATGTAAAATTCCCATTTAAGCTTTGTGGTTTTACATTTCATTCAATTTGCACTGAACTATGCAATTATCTGAAAAACTAACAGGATATATTGAAGAGTGTTTGAATGAACATAAATCATATGTCAAATCATGGCATGGAGAATAAAAGTGACGTATTCCAAAACTTCTGGAAAGTTACTTAGCTATCACTGGGGACAAAGGTCAAGCATTCTAAACTGACCATGTGCTCCTGTCTCTGTCCTTATGCACTAATTTACTAACGTACTTCCATTAAGATCAGATGGCAGCAAATTAGTCTATACTCATTCACACCTGAACAATTTAGAAAATACCATGTAGAAAACCCATAGGAAAATGTGAAAATCCCAAAAGATGCCATATACAGTATACTGTACATAACATATGGTGCAACAGGTAGCATTAGTGTCAGCCATAATAGCATATACTTTTGCCATTTGGGAAAGAATAGCTGGAGGTTTGGTATCAGTGTTGCTATTAAGGTTGCTAGACTAGATATTATTTAGTAATATAAAATATCTGTCTATATAAAAAGTGAGATAAATGCCCTTTAGCAAAACCCATGGCACAAGCAAGTAGCTGGCAAAGTATGAAGAGCAAGTTAAGGCACAACTCTCCCAAACAACAAACTTCTCTTATCTGACGAAGTTTAAATATCACTCTAAGTATCAGATGGCTGTGGCATCTAGGACAGCTACGATTAACTGTATAGCCTGGAGTGTGCTGTAGTGCTGACAGTGAAACAGTGAAAGTGTTTTCATCAAACTCATGTTCAGGGGTCAGTCACTGTTTCTATCCACGTGCAGGAAAATACAAATACCAGTAAATGTCCTAGAGCAAGCATTCCATATTTTCTATTTCTCCAATGGCCACAGAAATAGTTATATAATAAAATCAATAGTATCAAGACAATAAATAAGGAAAGTGAATCACCTTAATGATCACTGACACTCAATAAAACCACAGCTTCAGTTTGCTCCGCTCTGTGCTCATCTCTTAGCAATCAGTGCTCTTGGCCTTAGAGCTTAAAACTTATAATTAACCTTTCTAAAGCAGTGATTTACTGCAGGTGGCTTAAAGTGGCTGTATAACTCACGTAAAGTCAATGGAAAATGTCTGGAGCGTACATGTAGAGATTTGTCAGTGGACTTTCTTGGCTCTCTCATTGTCTTTCTTTTCCCTTCTCTTTGCCTTCTTTTGTCTTTTAGCATCAGTTTGATAAGGCACTTAAGGAATCATTTACATTTTTAATAAAAGGCATTCTCTATTTACGTTCCAACATCAGGGCTGGGTACAGAATATTCTATTTACCCTGGCGAAACATTCTTTCTGTAGAAGTATTGTTGTGGTTTCTGTAGTAATCCTTTATAGCCAAAGGGCTACATGATTTTCTAACATTTGTTTTAACATGCTGTAGGTCTCATGACTCTGGACTCTTAAAATGTTTTAAATCGCCTGTTTAAAATGTTATCCACCTAATAAATCTCCTACTCCTAGTGTCTGAGATGTTACCCACTGGACCCTGGAAAGTTTCTCCCAAACAGAGCTATAAACTTTATAACAAAAGAATTCATTCATAAAAAAAAAAAATCTGTCCACTTGAAGGTCTAGAGATGACATTATCCAACCCAGTTTTATCCAACCCCTTTCATTCTTTCATTTCCCCCCAAACGCACTAGCTAATCAGCATATTCACTAGTCAAAATTTCACTAGTCAAGGACACTGTGGCACTGATCGTCTAAAATAAGTAAGGTAAAGTTTTTTTAAATGCTCTTGGCATTGGACAAGCAAATGTTTAACAAATTAATGTTCTTTCTCATCTGTTTAATCTAATATAAAATCAAATCAACTTCACTGCAGTGACAAGTCAGAGATTCTTATTATTCTTATATATATATATATATATATATATATATATATATTTATTTATTTATTTTTATTTTTTTTGCACCTGTTACTCCTTTTGCCAACTTTTAGTACAGTAGAGCCTCTGAATGTCTGAGAATGAGCTGAGGAAGTTCAATCTTATATTGGACATTGATTGCACCAAATCCAAATGTTAATTTCTAGTTATTTGTGGAATCCCAGTTTTCCTGCATCCACTTAAACAATTTCTCACTGTGACCCCAACTCACCCCTCTTAGCATCATTGGGGCCAAAGGTCAAGATTGATGAACTCACCATATGTTACCACATTTGCCTTACTGACCTTGATCTCATGACCAAGTCTTCAACTGTTGTTAGGGGCTTCATGTTTAAGTAGAAGTAGGTCCATTTGTCCACCTCTGGGTTCCATGCACATACAGTACTTACTCACACCCAACATAGTCTATCCATTAACAGTAAACTTTCTCTTTTTTTTGGCATATTTGTCACTTTTTTTAAAAACTGGGTTAAATTTTATTTGTCATGCCCAGGCCTAATTAGTGACAGAACTGTTAAATCAAGAAATCCAAGTGAAGCCTGCTAAAAGATTCCAAAAAGCAGCAGATCATGCCATGAGAACAGATGAGAAACCAAGTAATGGACATGTATCAGTCTGGAAAGGGTTACAAGGCCATTTCTAAGGCATTGGGACTCCACCGAACCATGGTGAGAGTCCTTATCCACAAATGGAAAAAAAATGTGGTGAACCTTCCCAGGAATGGCTGGCCTACTTCTACAAGTCCACCTCTGAATGGCTAAAAACAAAAACAAAAAAAACACAATTATGGTTTTGGAGAGGCCTAGTCAAAGTCTGGACTTTAATCTGATTGAGAGGCTGTGGCCTTAAACAGGCATGACCTTAAACAGGCCATTAATGCTTGAAAATCTTCCAATGAAGCAGAATTAAAACGATTCTGCAGAGAAGGATATGCCAAAATTCCTCAACAACAATGTGAAAGACTCATTTCCAGTTATTGCAAACTTGATTGCAGTTGTGGCTTAACTCGAATGTTCACAAGTCGGAGACTACCTGTACTTTTTTTCACATAGGGTCAAGCAGGTTTGGACATTTTTTCCCACTTAGTAAATGTAAATCAGGAAGGGGCAAATACTTTTTCATAGCACTGTAGGTGAGACTGCTTTCTAAATCAAAGCTGAGTCTTGGACGTGGACTGTTACTGTGAAGTACTGTGTGGATGTGTGTGCCTGACTGTGGGGGGTGGATGAGTGATATTTCAGTGGGTGTGAGAATGTGCACTTGGTGAGTAAAACCTATCTCACCTCCTCAGTGTGGGTTCTGTTGTGGACCGTGATGTAACAGCACTGTGTGTGAGCTCCACTGGTTCGTGGTGTGGTTATTTTAGTCATGAGGGTTTATCTGGGCCTAATAGGATGGATTCTGCTTGACCTACAAGGTCAAGTACTTTCAAGACACCAGGGTCAAAGGAATAGATTGCTAAGGGTATGTGTATTTATGATTTGTTTAGATTAAGGTTTACACTGTGGCTGTATACTTATGTAAAACCTGACAAGCTACTTCTTATCTTCTTCTTCTTATCTATTGATATATCACCTTATTTGCAAAAAGATGTAGAAACTTTGGTTTTGCTTTTATGGGCAGTAAGGGACAGTCTCTGTGGTTTTAGTTTCTAAACCTACAGCTCCAGTATAATCGACTTTACAAAAGTGACATGTATAGCATTTGTCATACAAACAGCTCCAGATTTTTGGTTACTGTGATAAAGATGAGTCTATAAAGTTTCTTCCACTGCAATTACATTTTTCTTTGCCTTTCTATATTTCAAAAACATTCTCCCGTTATCTTGCAAGAAATTGCCAGTTAAATTTCGCCCCTTACACATACCACTGTCTCTAAAGTGGAGTTATGGTCTTTTGAACTTTTCAAGTCCGAACAGCCAGCTATTTGTGTGTACCTGTGTAGGAACTGTATAAGACTTGCTACAAAGCTCCTTATCTGATTTTCCTCTCAAGTTTACCACAGCACCGCCTTTGACTTGTCTTGAACATATATTACGTATATCCTTAGTACATGCTCAGTGATGTCTTGTTGGCATGTCTTACTGTGTTGAGTAATTTTAGCCTGCAGGCCTTAAACGTGTCCAGGGTAGCTCTTTGCTGTTTCTTCAGAAATCCATCTTTTATCAATTTTAACTAACTAGGGTTTTGTGTCATCTTATATTTTGTGACTACTAAGTCAGCAGATGTCAATGTTTTTTTGCGTTATTATAAGAATTAAATGCAGTAGGCTGTTATGATCATCATAATTTTCTTTAATAAATAATGAAAACGTTTTAACAAATTACATTTTTACATCCCAGTAGCACCCCCGTTGCGCTGTACCACCACCGGCAAAACCTTATAAAATACAACTGAAACATTAAACGAATTTACAATCACAGTACTAATATTGCAATACAATTTTAGAATTTAAATTGAATATAGGCGGTTCTTATTTGCATCTATTTAAGCAAAGTAAATGTTAATACAGTGAGCCTTTATATATTATCATGTGTAACACGTTTTAAATTTATAGGCTAAACGTTAAGATTACTTCATAGCAGTGTCTGTAAATGAAAAAGGGTTTGCCCCCTGGTGGAGGAGTAAGAAATTACTCACATTGGCAGGTGTAGAAATTGGTCAGCTGTGGGTGAGTGGTCTGCTATAAGGCTTCCTTGGCAAACCATCAGAGGGATTTCAGGTCCACTGTACCCTTTGAGATAAGCTGGCCAACAGCCAAATGCAGTCCTTTGGAGATCAAGTGACAGCTTATCAGGATACATTCGATGCCAGCTCCTAAAAGAGCTATTGTTATTGGCAGCAACGGCGTACAGTGATGCTTCTGCTCAAGCTTAGTTTGATTTATCACGCTGAAATAACAGTAACAGTACCTCCATTAATAATTCTTCTGCCTGTCAGTTCAGCTTGAAAATTTGTGTGCTAATGGATCAGTTCACTGGCATCGAGCTACATCGTCGCAGTAATGCAGCATGTTACATTAATGACCAGATCCCAAACACATTCACTCAACCACAAAATTAAATCCACACATGGAAATATAGCCACAAAAAACAAATCATTCCTCTGTCGTCTGCTATTTTGATCTCAGACTAGTGCATGTGTTTAAAAGCAGACTGGTGTTTTTTATTTCCTCTTGCTTATTCAAAACAAGGCAGTGTAACATCTGTCCCACAGGTTCTTAGCTCCTGCTGGGAGTTTTTCTTTTCAAGGACTTCACCTGCAGTTAGTTGGTGCACAGCTCTTTAAAATGGTTTTCATGAGTAATGGGAAAACTTTCAGGCTGTATTAGAGGACAGTAATCTATATTCATCTTTTTGATGTTTCTAGCCATACATACCAAGTTGATCATGGTTACTGTAACTATAATCCCCCCAGTTTCCCCTGGGCAAATTCCTTCTGTGTAGCTAATAAGTCATCCAAAATATGAGATAGCACCAATTATTCAACTCAGTGGTGTCATTTTTTCATTACATCAGAGAGTGTTTTGTTACACAATACAAAATTCAACTTTAACCTTTAATACTTTTAAGACAGAAAAGAAGATGGACTGGGAAGGGAACAAAGGTTCATATGTGTTAAGAAGTAGGTGATGGCAAGAAATATCTTGTATGACCAATAATTATAAAGTAAACTAATCATTGATATTTGATTATCTGGGGGTATAAAAGGAATAAAACACTTGATTTCTTACAGCTTGTGTAGGTAGCAAATTCAGAGATATGTTGGCAAAACTATGTACTTTCCAGTAATACTAATCAGTATATCATAACTGTGTGTGTATGTGTGTTTGTAGGGTGTAAGAAGACGTGGCCTCACTCGAGGAGATGGCACACTCCCGACAGGCTTGAAGCGACCTGGCTCCATTAGCCGTGGCGACGTCTTCGAGGTGGATGACTACACTGACCTGATCGATCCCAACACTCTGTCCAAAAACGATGGCTTACCCCACAAGGTCGGCCCACCCCCTGTTAAAGGCAGCAAGGAGGCCAAGCCAGACTCTACCTCTAAACTTCTAGATGAGAATGTCACCACTGAGAAAAGCAGCCCTGACAAGGGCTTTCCTGTGGATAAGCCTGTGGATAACACCATTATTGATCTGGATGTTCCTTCTGTTTTAAAGAAAACTCCTGCTGGAGAAACCTCAAACACCAATGGGTCTGACTCTAACCTGCTGACGGAAGGAGAGGAAAGAGTGACATCAACTCCTATTCTGCCTAGCTCGTCCTCTGACATGACAAATGAAACTCACAGGATCATCCCAAATGTGGTTCTCAAAGGTAGGATGGGATGCCTGGTCCGAGGCTCAGATGGAAAGATTTATCATCTTCGTCAAGGCCCTTCGGGGCCAAGGGGACCATCTGGGGAGCCGGTGAGAACTACTGTATCTGCTCTTTTTTTTTTTTGCTATAGTCTAATTAGACACAATGGTTAACAAAAATGGTGCCACACTTTAGTGTCAGTCATAATACCTGTTTTCTCCCAGTGCCCAAAAACATCCAGATAGCTGGGTTGGCTACTGTATGTGTGTGTGAGATCA
Organism: Clarias laeviceps; assembly: GCA_030014305.1. NCBI lineage: Eukaryota > Metazoa > Chordata > Actinopteri > Siluriformes > Clariidae > Clarias > Clarias laeviceps. The sequence continues at coordinate 21,251,405 of JAQMYJ010000011.1, read as the reverse complement.
CTATGTGTGACTGTGTGTGTTTGTTATATAGAAATTGCTATTATTTTATTAAACTCAATTTCATCCTTACTGAAAATAAATGAGTCAAGTGTAGGACACAATATATGTTTTTTATTATTGCAGTGGTTTCATTTATATAGTGGGATATTATATTTCATCACATCTAATTTTTGTCCTATCTATTTTTATGAGATTTCAAAACTGAAGTAACTCATGTGGATTTATTTATTTAATTAAGCAACAACAACAACAACATCAGTCAATTGCTATTTTAAGATACAAAGGTCAGCTGTAGTTCTTGCAAGAACAGTATTGTCAAGTGCATTTGCAAAATGCATCAAGCACCGTGATGAAACTGGCACTCATGAAGACCAGAAAGTAAATGAAAGTAAGACTTTCATTTAGAGTTACTAGCCTCAAAAATCACCCATTAACTTTACCTCAGATTGGAGCTCTAAGTTGCAAGGCTTTACAAAGCATAATGAGCAGACACATCTCGATATCAACTGTTCAAAGGATAGCAATTCAAAGCAATATTTTAGATGTCTAAAAGACCATAGAGTTTAAAGGTGTGTACAAACTTGTAGTGTATATGGCTAAACTATAGTCTACAGTTTACAGTTTGTAGGCCACAGTAAACATCAACAGATTTAGATTCTTATTTGAACATGGCATCAAGTTTATGTCAAATAACTCAATCTGAGATCTTCCTAATGGACCTGTATTAAGGGTGAAATAATGAAAACAATTATTTACTGGCTGAACATGTTTATTTACTATTGAAATGCATCTGCTTTTAATAGGAAGAAAAAAAAAACTAAATTAAATGTCTAATAATAGAAATAAGTAGAAACGTTTGGGTATTTGATGGGACATTTGTTTGAACCTTGATTTTTGTCTCTTTAATTTGTTTGTGGTTTTAAGTACAAGATTTATCTGTAATGAAACATAAGAAGGTCCAGGTGTTCGTAAATCTTACTGGCAGGGTCACTTTCAGAGAAAACACACACAAGTCTATTAATATTACTACACATTTTGATGAATAAAATGGGGACTGCTGGATTACTTGCCTCAGCTTGTACCAATTGAGAGTTTGTGGATTTATAGATCGGGCACTCAGCCATTTCCAAATTGTTCATGATCTTTTATTGATTTATGCATTTAAGCTCACCCACCTGAACCCAAAAACAAGGTAATTACTCTCAGGTATGTGACCAAGGGCAGTGTGCCTGGATTTCATCTGACAAGTTGTACCTACAATGATAACAAGGTTTAACTTGTTTGGACCATAATAGCCAATCTTTCCAAACTTTTGAGCCTTCATTGGAAGGCAAAAAAAATAAATAAACAAAATACAATATTCCTTGAAAACCAGTGAAACACACACAAAAATGCAGAGTGATGTCAACATAACATTCTCTATAGTCTGGAAATAGTAAAACTGGTTTACAATTCAGGCTGAATGGAAATCATTATACCCTTAAAGCCCTTAGCCAAGCAAACCTTACATTACAAATCACAAGAACACATCATCTGTATCTGTTTTAGGAAACAAGTCAGCCAGAGAAACAAAGCGTGTAGTGTAAGACAGAAGAATTGCAGCTGTTTCCAGATATCTTTGTATTTGTTTGATATGTTTAACGTTACTTTAAAATGTAATATCTAGTTTAAAATATGAAGGTGGTTAGATGTACCATATAATATCTCTCAATTCCATTATGCCCTACTGGGTTGATGTTGATCAGAATGTTTTGTTTGCAGAGAACAATCAAGCATTTGATCTTAACCATAGCAAATTTTACCATTGTATACAGTAGGTGTTCTGGTTCTTCCAGAAATGGTTCTCCCATGTACTCTGTGTGTAGTATAAAACTATAGCACAGGTACCAGAATACTGTGAAAAAATATGTTATATATGTTTATGTACCATAATGGTAATATTTATATATTAATCCTCTGCAGTGCCATTTTACCTGTTATAGTGACATCCAAAGGTTATTACACAATACTTTGGTGAATACTACGGTACTTATTGGGTACCACAATGTCTACCAAAGCTCAGCAGATATATAATATGGTTTATACCAAAGTATTGTGTATTAATCATTGGAGGTCACCATAAAAGGTAAACCTCTAGCACTGAAGAGGATTAATATATCAATGGTATTTGTAGAAACCATATTATGTACAAACCATAATAATATGTATCATGATACACACTAAAATGCCATAGTTCCTACCATGGCACTCTATAAAGTCCTATGATGCCTCCCATAGTAATGTCTGAAGTGCCGCAGGAATACCGTTGAGTATTATGGTATGTATGACAATTTACCATAGTAACCCATGGTACTTACCATATTAAATTTTTTATGGGTATTTAGCCTTTTTCAATACTCTGTTTATTTTTTTAGAACTGAACAGCACCAGTTTAACTAGAAATAGGACAAATATGACCCCAAGTGCAAAAGTGCCCAGATTATCTACTTCAAGATCTAGAGGTAGAGGAAGGAGCACCAGAAGTAGGACCAGGTGCAGCACCATATGGAGATACCAGGCCAGGCTTCAGGGTCACTTTGCTATTGAAGCTTTTTTTTGTTTTTAGTTCTCACACAGCTCTGAGTCAGACATGAAAGAAAACAGAGATGATGATACACACTAGTGATGGTAAATGAAAAGCCAGCAGCAGGGAAAAATTCAATATTTAACAGTGTTTTGTGTTTGTTGGCGGAAATCTCAGACAGAACTCCTTTTGATTTGGGTTATAGCCAGAGGTTGTGCAATATGTTAGATGCTATCAAGCAGGTCTTTTCCTCCGTATTTCTGAAGTTGACCAGACATTGAATCAATTCAATTAAAGAAAGTAATTCCCACATTCCAAAATTTGCAGTGGATATAGCAGTTTTTTAAAGAGCTCCTTTAATGAGGTTTTGACCTCTATAAAATCTGACTTAGACACTGAAAATGTATTATTATTTTTTTAGCCAGATGCATTTAGATAGAATTAATGCACGTTCTATGCGAAAGCCTTGTGTGTTATTTAAAAACTGGTGGCCTAACACAATCCAAAAAGCTAAATTTGGGCACTATGCAAGTAAGTTTACTCCGATGACAAAAAAAAAAAAAGGGAAATGGAAAGAGAAGCTGATATCTGTTTCTTTTTCACTCTTTTTCAATTAATAGATTTGTTAGCTACTCAAAATCAATTGAGATTTTTGATGTTAATTTTTTTTGTTGAGAAAATTGATGTTATTTATGTAAATTTTTACGTTAATACTTCTTGTTAATTTGACTACTTTTGTCTAGAATACTCATCATAGTACGTAAAACAGCTTTCTTAATTCCAACAAATTGAACTATACTTGTGTAGCATATTCAATTTTCTAATTCTTAGAAAAAATAAACAAGAAAAATACAATACATAGTAGCTTCTGTACACAGCCAGCAATATTTAAAATAAATGTACATAAGTTAGTTCAGAACGAGAATCTGTTTGGAACGCTTCCGGAACTAATTATGCTCGTAGTCCAAGGTTCCACTGTATATATTTGACAGATGTAAAGCATACATGTCTATGTTTTTTGTGTTAGTCCATTTTTATTTTATTTTATTATTATTATAACAGCTCAAGGAGCATCATGTTTGTGCACTTTCTAAAGATTTTAGTTCTGTTTTTGAGTAAAGGGTTGGAAATGAATGCTTTTCTTGTTTTTTTTGTTTTTTATCTGATTCATCGATTAATTGAAAATAATAATAATAATCGACAGATTAATCGATTATTAAAATAATCATTAGTTGCAGCCCTAAACTTTAATGTTTTTGGACCTGGGCTACTCCCTCATGCCTCTGGCTGCATCACATCCATGCTGAGTATTGAGTATCTTGAAGCACTCTATTTTGTGTAATTGCTTAATTATAACCCAGCACTGCTGAATTTGTGAATTTGATTGGTCAGAATATATTGATAAATTTTCTATAACAGTATTCACTTCAATTCAGTTTTATTTGTATAGGGTTTTAACAATGGACATTGTCACCAAGCATCCTTTTGAAAAAAAAAATTATGAATAAAAATTTGAACAAATGGAGGGAAAAAAGTAGAAATGATAACTATCAGGTTGTTCCTGATGAGCAAGCCAGGGGGAAACAGAGGCAAGGAAGAATTAACTGAAAATATAACAATAGGAAGAAAACTTTGGCGTAACCAGACTCAAAAGGGAGCCCATCCTCATTTGGGTGATATCAGATAGTATGATCATAAATCACCCTCTGGCATATCTTTGTGCTGCAAGGTTGAAAGTTTAATATAACAGGAAAGGTGGCTAAGTTAATATAAAATCCATTTTCACTAATGGATGCTCCGGTACAAAACTGTTCTAGGCAATTTCAGTTCTGAAACTACTGAGTGACTGCAATGACAAAAGAAGACTTGCCTGCATCAGTTGAGTTTAGGACCATCTGCATGGTCATCACGTGGAACCATCCGGCAAACCATAGGGGGCCATCCTTAGCCTCAACCAGAAGCCTCCATGTGACAATACCAGTAACAATAGCTCTGGCAATCAGAGAAAACAAAAAGTAAAACTGTGTAAGGAATATTTTTTTTTATAGCTGCCTTAGCATAAGGGATAAAAGTCACTTGTTTTATGGACATTCCACAGTGTTAAATGTGATAACTTTTAGAGAAATAAAACACTTAATCTCATCTTATATTGCTATTTTCCTGACATCACGGCCAGTCATGTTTTATTTTCTTACTTTGAGCTTAATTTATATTTTATCCACATTATTTTCTTTTATGGCTGCATGGTGGTGTAGTGGTTAGCACTGTCGGCTTGCACCTCCAGGGTCAAAGTAATCCTAATTTTCTCTGAATCTGTCTAAACTTTATGAAAGTTTATTGCCTGCTTTGACTTTAGTGTTTCGATCTGAAACCTCATATGATTCAATGTTTAGATGCAGCTTATTACTTTTAATTAGCATGTTATATGCAAATAATGTTTTTTTCTCTTCAGGGTTGTCCTGGCAGTGTGGGCTATCCAGGCATCAAAGGTGAAAAGGTGAGACCCAGACGTCTCCCATGTGAAAGTGAAGAGGGGTATTTAAAGGCAGAGGCGCTTTGGTTTTGCCCGATTCCCTGTGCTGTCTCTTTGAGTTAGGATGTGAAGAGCAGTCCCTGGGGGTAAAGCTATTTCATCGAAGAAGTTCACTTAAAATTTCATGGGATTTCGGGTTGACCTTTGGTGACCTTTAAAGATCCTTAGGAACAGCTGTAGTCTGGTCTGTGTTTTTTTTGCCAGAATCCAAATCCTAGAAGAAGAATGCTGCAGAGAAAAGACATTAGTCAGACGTCTGGACATTTTCAATTAATGTTTTCACATATATATGTTACAGTACTCGGCATGTCATTCCATTCAGCTGTTGCATGGCTGCCTCAGAATGGATTACTAAGGAAGATTCCTAGTCCTGAATTTTTTTTAAGAACATAGTGGGCATGTACTGAGTGTTACATCCTATGTGTGCGATTTTCAGTATCCGTGGAACATCTGTATTTCAGTAATTGTATGTAATGATACATTATGTGTGTTTTGGCTGATTTAAAATATTTTTGATAATTTAACGTTTAAGACTTTCTCTTCTAGGGCACAACCGGACCAGAGGGTCGTACTGGTAGGGTTGGAAACCCAGGGCCACCAGGACCACCAGGACCCCCCAGTTTATATCTGTGGAGGAACACAGCAGAGGAGTGGGCTTACTTTCAGGTAATCAATACTACACAATCTCTTCTACTTCTTTCTTTTTAAGTTTTATTTGTCTTTATACACATTTAATGACTGGTTGTATATGACAGGATGAGATGAATCTACAGTTGTTAGATTACATGCCAGTGGATTGGTCTGGGAAGTCTTTCAAACTAGTTGGTTTAATTTGTCGCCTCACTTACCTTATTGTGCCTCATATGCACAGAACTGAGACATCTGTTACTTGTCGCTTGTAGTTATCACAGAAACTGTGGCTCTGTGTCGAGTTCATACTTAATTCTCACTTCTCACTTTGTTTCATGCTAGATTACTGTTAGAAGTGGGGTAAGAGTTAATGTAATATTGTTAAATGTCTATAGACCCTAGAACCAATGCACTCCCTTATATGCAAGCTTCCAAATGTCTTGTTATAGGAAAGACAAAATTTCCTAAAAACACTGATGAGCAGCATCAAGTCACAGGATGTAGATAAGAATCAATGGGTGCTTTGCAAGGGGTCAGAGGTCATTTTTGCATCCCGAATACACAGACTTACTCCCTCTTTTAAATGAAGCATAAAATCCCATCAGTACCCTTCTCCCTTTCATGCCAGTCAAGTATTCCCATTGTAACTGAAAACCGATCCTTGTACTTTATGATCCATGCAAAATGTCGCATGTTTTATGCATTCCATACTGTTTTTATGTTCACTTGCTGACCTGAAAAGAAAATACATCATAATTAAAGTAAAAAAGGAGAAGAGTAATAGATAGATAGTGAAAGTCCAGTGTGAAGGTGGGAAATTTTGCATATGTGAAAACCTGAATATTGTGAAAATTTCCATTTCTCTTTTTTTTCTAGCAAACATCATTTTTCCAGCTGTTGTATGCAGGTTGGCCTGTACGTATGCAGTACACATTTGTAGGTTAATGGATATGGATGAGTATCAGGGCTGATTTGGAAAGATTTGTATAGTTAAATGTAGCTTATATCTGACTGATTTAGAAGAATCTAAAGAGAATCTTTTTTTTTTTTTTTTAAAGAGATATCTTATGAATAGAAAATCACTCCTAAACAGCTTCTGTCAACCCAATCAATTTAATTTGTTTAACATATTTAATGACAAGCTTTAGCGTAATATGTTAGTAGTGATAAGATGTAGGATGCTTTGTACATACTACTGCGTATCTGTGGAGTGTTCATGATCTCTGACTGGTGTCTTATTTCTGAGCCTCTAGAGAGGGACAGGTTTACCTGGGCCACAGGGAGAAATGGGGAAACCAGGCTCACAGGTGAGATGCAGACTCAGTGCTATTTTAATAAAGACTATGCTATTTTTAAGGATGTCCAACCACGGTATTTGATTTATCTTTTTCATTTTATTCAGGGACCACCAGGTGAACCTGGAGAAAGAGGACCATTGGGGCGTGTGGGAGATATGGTAATTCCCAATGACATAATCAGATAAGTCAGACATCAGAAGACAGATGAGACAGACCCACAGATAAATAGAAGCCTGGGTCTGCCATCCTCGTCAGTCCAACAGCTTAAAACATTGTGAATTTAAGTTTTCCGAGATTCTCCAGGACTGAGGACTTGTGCTTTGTGGTTGCTAGGTAACACGTCAAGAAGCATTTCTTTCGTCTTATTAACTTCAAGAGTAAGGAAAAACGGAGACTGTCTAGGGATTGCCTGTTAGTCTCATCTATAATGTAAGTGATGACAGGAGCAAACTTGTTTCAAGGATTTCCACATCATCAGTAGGTTTTCCATGATGAAGTCTTTAGGACAGAGGACAAGCTGTGGTTTTGCTCCTAACCGTGAACAACTGTTTGAGCTAAAACTTAATGTGTCTTTCACTAAATTTTCAAAGAACAATATGGAATCATTAGAATAAAACATACTTTATGTATAAGAGGAATAAAACAAGGTAAGATTATTTATTGTCAAGGTATTCAAAACAACAAAATGTAGTATTTTAGCTCACACAGAGCAAGAGTTAAACATGCACAATACACCTAATACATACACATACAAATGGAGATATATTTTGGGCACTGAGACGACAGTGTTGGCAGATTTAAAAGAGCTTGAGACAGAACCTTGCTACACACCCCTGCTAACTGGTCCTGTCGATGTCCGTCTTCCTCAGAGAGGCTCTCAACTTATGTGGCTCTATTACAAGAATGTGCTCCTCTATGGGTCATTTTATGGGGGTCATTGAACTGTTCAAAGAAATTTTTTCGGGTATCAGGGTGTATTTTGATGTATTGAAGGTCTGTCATGATTTTAATTGCTTTCCACATGCTACAGAGATTATTATCAACTTTCAGCGCTGACCGTGTTTGTATGGCATTATATACTATAAAAGGAATAAAACATGTTGCAGCATACGATTATAGGAAAATAATCAATGGTAGGATGTTGTTATGCGACCAGATGCAAGGTGGAGTTAGTATTACCACCCAAAAGTTGATAATAATCACTTCAGTTATGTGGAAAGGAGTTCAAATCATGATAGGTTTTCGAAACATCTAAATACACCCTAATTATTACTGAAATGACTATAATTAACTGATACCCTAATTAATTTCTTCATTCACATCCCTACTCTATGATAAAAAAGGGATTTCTTTGTTGTTATTGGGGTAATGTGCACATCAGAGAGGAAGGGTGTGAGAAGGTCTCTTGTTTAAGACGATTATGGAAGAAAACTGTGCAGGAGTTGATTGCTGTGGTGTTTTATGGCTCTTAAGCTTGGTGCCTGCTTTCAAAAGTTAAAGGTGTGAAGAGTCATTAATTAAAAAACTGTGAACCTGGCAATCCTATCTTCTATCTAATGCCCCTCATACCATGCTTCTTTGAGCATGGCAAAGCCTGATTCATGCTCTAGGGGGCCACTCTTAGTGGTTAAGGTTAGTTCCCTTTTCCCCCTTTTTTATGGGTGCCATAATAACTATATTGAAATAAATGAAGCAGCAATTGCACCACCTGCCCATGCTATGTGTGTGATAGATAATAAAACATTATAAAAAGATCTACACTGTCAGTCTTATAATCTTATATAGAAAGTAATCAATTCGCAGGCTCTATTTTAAATTATTGGGTATTTTTTTTAGTTGAGACTGCTGGTGGCGCTATTGTTGTTAAATAAAAAAAAAAGGAAATGACAAAACTATTTGTTTTCAGCAAGTATGATGATATGAAAGGTTTTAGGCTTTCTAGTTCATTCATAACAACAGCCTTAAAACAGACCCTACACTTTCTTACTGCTGTTCTATGTTTGTTTATGTACATTAAATGCACTGTGTTATTACTGTCTGAACATAATTACATTATGTCTAAACTCGGACACGCTCGAGTGTCAGTCCATGTGTGTGTTCCAGCTTATTCAGCTAAAAGCACACACCTCGTTTTTCACTCGAAATATATAGAAATCCATCATTCTGATGTCTAACACAAAGATGTGTGTATGATGTAGGCACATGCACACAAACACAGCCATACATCTGTAGTTTCTCCTCACACAGGGTGGCATAAATGCGGCATTTGCTAAAAATAAGCCTGACATAGTTTTATAAACCATTTTTCGCATACACATAATGATTTATAACACAGTAAAAGAAATGTAGGAATGAGCGAACCATCGCATGTTAACTGCTGTGCACAATGTGGCAACTATTACTGGAAAATGTTTTACATTGTTTATTAATGGCAAGGTATAATTATCAATAATATATACAAAACTCTTTTGAATTCATTTGCGGAGTGTAAAAAGTGTCAGAGTAATAATTGTGATGTTGCTTTTAGTCAGTGGCAGGGTATGGAGGAGGGAGTTTTTGATAATTATGATAAATGAATTATGAGCTATTTTCTTTTCACAAGAGGCATGCTTTTGGAAATGTGCTCTGAAATGGAGCCAGCATTTAAGAGATTGTCTGTATATATGTACAACTATTATGTGCATGCATAGTGGTGAATTATTTTTGTTTTATGCATATGCACAATTATGTTTCTAAAATGAAGAGAATTTACAGTATAAATTCCAACATGTTTTTACTATATTATTCTTTTTAAATGTTTATTCTGCTTGTATAAACCATTTTAATAGAATCTCTGTTTTATTAAATGCTATAGATTAAGTGTTCTGGTCTATTAAGTGCTCTATTTTTTAAAAATGATTATTATTGTAGTGAAATCTCTTAAATCGGACTGTTTACTCTTTCTTGTCACTGGGGTGGTACTGCAAGTTCAAATCCTGACAATGCCACAGCCATCCAGGGAAGCCAAAATAGACCATTCTCTCTGGGTGGAAGGAATTGAGTACACTGTCTCCCTTCTCAATCACTGAAACACTAGACAATCATGAGAGTATGTGAACTTGTATGAGGAAGAGGGCAGATAACACTTTTCCTCTAGTGTGTTACAATGCCCTGAGATGCAGCATGAGCAGCATTTGTAAAAGAGGCCTATGATTTATACGCTGCTGTTTTTTTTTAGTTTGATGATTTCAATTGTTTTATTCATTTCTGTTACACTACAGGGCGACCCTGGTTTAAAAGGCATACCTGGCTTATCGGGGATTCCTGGAAAAGATGGAGAAAATGGCCTAAAAGGGCAACAGGGTCCTCCTGGAATACCTGGCCCAAAAGTAATCACATGCACATCAACATTAACATATTACACAATGGTATGTTTATTGACACTCTTTTATGGTTACTGCTTTTTATTATGCTTAGGGCCCTCTTGGATATAAAGGAGAATTTGGCTTGCGTGGTGAAAAAGGAGATGAGGTACAGGATGAAAAGCTAAGAAGAAATATTTTTGGTATGAACCTAACATCTTGCTTATTAAAACAAAGCAATGCTATTCTGTGCCTAGGGATTTATTGGAGCAGAGGGTCCCAGTGGAAATTTAGCGGAACCTGGAGAGAAAGTAAGATGTATTCGAATGAACTATTGTATGTTGATTATGGATAAGGCAACAACTACACAGTCATTAGATGTGCAAGTGGCAAACAATTCGAAGATGTCGCCATCTAGTGGTTGTATGAGTTGCATTTCTTACCCCCGTTGTTTGATGCTATGAAGCATTAGTATGTTCTATGTATAATAATATTTTAAAATACTCTTAATTTGTCATATATCACACTTGTTTCTTATTTAGGGATATAAAGGGCTGCCTGGGCCACGTGGTCCTACTGGCCCTCAAGTAAGTCTTTAATATCATCTTGATGTTATCAAAATTTTTATGCTAACATAATGTATGACATAAGACTAAAATCATCTTTAATTGTAGGGGCCACAAGGAATTAGAGGGACTGAGGGCCTTGAGGGCCCTTCAGGGACAGATGTAAGTAAAAATAAACATTACAGTACTAATTTCAGACTAACTCCATAGATTCAAGTTTCCAACACCATATCAGATTTCTTGCCCAGATGAACTTTTGAGTCATGAAAAAGTTTTTGCATTAATCTGGGTGGCTCGGTTTACAAAATACAGCATGCCGTTATCTAAATTATCTAATTAATATTCATTTCCTTTTTTTATGTGCTTTACAGGGGGATGATGGGCTTGATGGGTCTCCAGGTCCACCAGGTCCACCAGTAAGAAATCTAAACAATTAATAAATAGTGTTCACTGTTTATTTTCTGTAGTAGTTGCATCTCATTCACATATTGGCGCATACATATCATTTTAATTCAGCAGATGCTTTTTAAAGACTTCCTTTTTAGATGTAAATTCTCAGGACCAGATGCACTGTTCCTCGCCCTATTTAAACACTCTCTCTGAAAATTCTAGCACTTCCAGTACATTAAGAGCAGTTTAATGGTCATGCATGCAAAAACCTGACAAGTGTGCTTATACCATATTCATATGCCTATGCATTTGAGAGAGGATTACACACAAAAAATAAAGAGTTTGGTACATTGACAGGATGGAGAAATTCTAGTGTAGATACTGTAATTATACAGTATGTTCTGTTTACACTGTAAATTTTGAAGAATTACTCATGGCAGCTTTTGCATAGACTTTTTAAAATTAAGCATTTGAAATCTTTTTTTTTTTATCTCTTCACATTTACTAGGTTAACACTCTGTTTTCAAAACTGCCTAAGCTTCTCTCTCTCTCTATCTTTCTCTAAACTCCCCATGCAAAAGTAGGATGTGCTTAATGAAGTACTCTGTTATAGACTGACAGCCATTAAATGCCGGTGGAACCCATGTTGTTTAATTAAGATATTTTCTGTGATTTGATTTGTACGCTATTTACTTACAAAAAATCTTTTGGCAAAAAGCTCTCATTATGTCATGTACTAGCGGTTTGTTCACTGATAATGACGTGTTTTTAAATTTTTGTATAGGGCCCTCCAGGTTTCACAGGTTTTGTAGGTGCTCAGGGTGTAAATGGCTCAAGGGTGAGTTGTCATATTATTTTATAAAGCTCTTGTGAGTCCTCCTATTCTTTTCATTCTGCAAGACATCAAGCACAGACTTGCCTCTATAGAGTCTGAATATGTCATTCTGTGCTTTGCTTTACAGGGGGAGCCTGGGCCTGTCGGAAGCACTGGTCCCCCAGGACTCCAGGTATATGATTACCATCACAATCCTACATTTATGAAAGAAACACCACTTTTAAATGACTAATATCTGCACATTCTCTGTGCTTTTACAGGGTGCTCAGGGATTTGAGGGACAGATTGGGCCTCAAGGGCTACGGGGATCGCAGGTGAGACCTGTGCTTTTTTTATTGTCAGTTACCAAATTTAAAATCCATTAAAAACGAAAAAATAGACAAGGAATGTACTCGGGAGAGAAATGTTCCTAAGAATAGGACAGCTCTGTAACCTTAGTCCTTATTCTTTCCTGGTAATATTGCTGGGGTGTGTGGCACATTGTGTTTGAAAACAACCAGTTTGCCTTAAAAACTAGACTAGGAAAACCTAGTTCTAGCTAGATGGTTAAGCACAGAACATAAATTCATATAAAAAAAAAGACATAATAGTTAAGATAAATACAGCCAGTGTGTTGCTACAAATCTTCATGCAACAGAGCATGCTCTCAATACTCATTTAACAAAATGTATAAAAAGTAATCGCTTTATTTATATTTCAAGACAACACACAAGAAAATATATAACTAGCAAATCTTCCACTCTTTGCAACTATTCCTTAACTCAAACTAAAATAACAGTGTATGTATATTGCTTACTAGCTGCTAGCTATTAATATTTGCCTAGGAGATCATTTCAACAATGGGAGCAAATCACTCAGTCAGCCAGACAGTCAGTGACAAAAATGGCAGTCGCAGTCTGGCAAAACAATGTTATACCACTTGGTCTAGCACATATTTTTGGTCCAAGTAGAAGTAGCCTTATATTTTGGAACTGAAAATAAAGACTGAAGCTCAAGGGGGAAAGTTCTAGAAGTTACTGAACAAATCACAAAATCAATAATTTGTGTGTGTGTGTGTGTGTGTGTGTGTGTGTGTTGTTGGAGGGTATTTGCAAAGAATTGCGCCCATGGTATTGTTTATTTGAGCTCATATCTAAATAAAATCTGCCTACTGATTAATGGACTGACTGATCAATGGTTATAGCTCAGTTTAAGCAGCTCAAGGTTTAGTAGGTATAATATTATTCCCATAGTAAGACTAACTTCCCATAAGTCAGTCAGAGAGATAAATATTCTGTACTCTAGTTAACATTCTCTTCAATGGGCAGCAAAACGTTATTCTGGATACAGTATAGTTTTAATATGACTGAATTGAATACTGTTGGTGGTATTTACCTACAAATCCTGTAACGGCAAAATATTACGGCTGTAATGCTCATCTTTTACACTACCAGTCAAAAGTTTGGAGACACTTTCTAATTCCATCATATTTTCTGATTTTTATGTCTGCTGAAATCATCCAAAATCTGCAACAATCTCACTATACATTAACAATATAATATATAATATATAATAAGAAGAATTATATTATAAATAAATAAATAAATATCTCACAACAAAAATTGCTATTGAGAAGTGTCTGCTGCTAAACTTATATTTTATAATGCCTTCATAACAGCTCTAATATGTGGTGCTGTAAATTGGTACGTTTTGGTCTTGCTTTTCTGGAAAGGTCTTCATAAGAGACAGTTTCATCATGGTGCTTGATGGGTTTTGCAAATGCACTTGACAATACGGTTCTTACAAGAACTATTCCAGAACAGCTGACCTTCATGTCTTAAAATAACTGACTTGTTTTTGTCAAATTATCTAATGCCATATGCAATGTATTGCATAGTTTTACATAAAAATCCAGTATTGTAATGTAGAGAATAAATCCAGACTTGTGTCTAGATGAGCTATTTTGCTTTGCCTATTCTTTTGAAAAAGGGTAATTTTGCTTTTCTGTTTTGATTTTGTTGAAAGACGGGTTCTTTGTCTTGTCAAATTAGTTTTTTTGGTTTTATGTCTGGATTAGTATTATTGTACAATTAGTAAGAATAACATGTAAGTGATATAATGTATGGAGGGGGTAAGGTTCTATAAGTTTACACTTCAACCTACTCCTTTTCAAACAGATGTAATGAATTTCAAATGTAAGAATGATGATGAATGTAAAGAATTTGATTGATTTAAACATAAATATGATGATGTATGTAAAGAATAAGAGAATAAGATATATAGATATATATAAGATATATAATATATATATATATATATATATGTTATGTGTTTATATGTTTTTACAGGGTCAACCCGGCAGAGAAGGCATGCCTGGCCCAAAAGGACATCCTGTAAGCATATCTGACATTTTTATTTTTATTTTTTACTTTTAAAGATATAATTTTGTAAATTGTTTAACTGATTTTATGTACAATTTTAATATAGTAACATTTGTAATCATGCTGCCACTCAGTATATAAAATAAAGTTGGCTTCAAGCGAACGCTTAACCTGCATTTTTTTTTTTATGTTAGGGTCCTATTGGGCCGACTGGGCTTCGGGGAGAGCCAGGACATGAGGGCCCCATGGTAAGTGCTACAACATGTCTGATTCACTTTCATGTTTTGCAAAGAGACATTCCACACTCAACACTGCAAACGTCCTATTTTATAATCTTCAGATTTAAAGTTTTACCCAGCTCCCCCTTTCCCTTTTAAGACCATATTTAATCTTACACTAGGCCGTTGCTATGCCTGCACATTAATTTTTTATTAAATGTTGAACAGCGTTCCTAGAATACACATCCTTAAGTGATTTTCCAGCAGATGGCCACATTGTTACATCCGGTGAAACTGTAAAACATGAAGTGACAATTTCCACATGTGGTTTATATCCAGCTTGGATTCACTGATATGATATTGAGTGCTGGACCAGCTGTCACAGATTATCGTGTTAGCACGGGTTTAGATTTAAACCCTTAAAATCATCTCTTCTGTAAATACTTTTTGAAGTCACTCAGACATAATGTTTTATTTAATATCATCAGAGAACGCATGGAACTGAATACTGATGAGATACTGGTCCAGATTTTTAAAAAAATTTTTTAGACATTTAATCATTTATTAGTAATCTTGTCATTGTTTGTTCTTGTAACTGTCAAATCCCTGAGAAACTTTCTTGCTTTTTAACTGGTACATTTACCAGGCAAGGTTATTTATTTTATTTTATTTTATTATATTATTTTTTTTATATTAGGTTGCCTTTGGGAAATTGCATTTTTTACGATTGCTCACCAGCTTGCTGTTACAGATGAAGAAATATTTTTAGTGTCCCTAATAATGAGAAAGCCATGAATGTTTCATTGCAAATTAGGAGGTACAAAACAGAGCATTCACAAAGAAAGCATTTTTTTTTATTTTACTTTATTCTGCATATTTTCTTTTTTTACTTCCCATCACTCTGCTAAAAGTATTGTTAATTATCAGTTTGTTCAACATTTTGTAGTACATTGAGACATTAAGATGTGAGAAACTGGAATCAATTACAAATAAATCCGTGTCTGACTCATATGATGTCAAAACAGTAATTTGAGTGCAAATAATGTATTAGCATGAGACAGACTTTCATATGATGTACCGTTTTATTCTCATATACAGTACCAGGAAAAAGTTTGGACACATTTTCTAATTCTGCAGAGGAGAAGTTCATTTAGAGTTACCAACCTCAAAAATCACCAATTAACAAACAGCACCTCAGATTAGAGCCGTTATGAAGCTTTACAGAGCATAAGATGCAGACACATCTCAATATCAACTGTTCAAAGGAGATTATTGCATATTTTAGACACCTTCAGCATTGTTTTACAGTGTAGCACAAAAATTTAATAAAAATCAGGAAAAATCAAACTTGATCTAATTAAATAAATAAACAGAAAGGCAATACATGTAAAACAGTTATCATTCAGATCCAAGCATGGGAGCAAATACAAAGAAGTGAGAAAATAAGCACATAGCACATACTTCACATAGCAAGATATGTGTATTAGCTCTTAAAAAGCTCATTAAACTGAGTTCACAATTAATTTAGGCTTCATGGTTATTCAGAATGTGTTTTAGGTAGAAAAGTACTGCCCTCATAATCATTGACTCATATTGAATGTGAGAGAGCATCAAACAGGGATCCATAATGAGAAAGTGAGGAGAAGGGTTGAGGGTCAAAACCAGGAAAAACAGAAATTTTGAAAAGAACGCTTAGCCTAAATGAGATGAAAGCATGTTAAGCAGGGTTTAAATAGACCATCTAATTCAGGGCTAACAGCAAAGGTGAAGATAATGAATTGCAAACTAATAACAGTTCAGTGTGGAAACAGGAACAAAACCAAAGCAAAGGCACATGTCGAAGCAAACAAAAACACATAGAGAATTAAAGATGAATGCAAGTATTGTAAAGCAGCACTAAAATCAACAATGTCACATCTACTAATGACTAACAAGCTGATAAACATTCATGTATGCACTTCTGATTTACTTTTACAAATGAATACAAAATTAACAAATGCTGACAAGAAAATCCTATCACTTTTTATTTTAGTACAAGGTGTCTTAGTGATTATTAGTGATGATTGTATTGTTCTTACTTAAAGACTATTACAAGCTATACATGCACATTTTTTTATTATATTGATACGGATTTTGATTATCAACTGCAATTAAAAAAAATGTATACTCAATTTCACTTATAACCATCATTAACGTTCCCTCAAAATCATGACGCATTTACAAGGGGCGTTCAAGTCAAACCAGGACCGAAATTTACAGAAACAACCTTTAGTGAATGAAGATGTAAAACGGATTGCCATTTACCAAGACTTTAAGCACAATACATTGATGAGACTTGCAGTAAAATATTTGTTGGTGTCAACCTTTTAAAGATTACGCATTTCCCTCCTGGCCAAGGTGGCTCTGAGCCCACTGCAATCGTTCCCATAAAAATCCAGTGATTAGAACGCATAATCCTTGAAAATCAATGGATAAATTGTCTCTTGGAACTGAACACAATCATTACACATTACAGGAACTCGGCTGAAAGTTATTTCCACATCCCTCATACAATCCTAACCTTGCTTCAAGCCATTTCCATATGTTTTGGCCATTAAAGGAGTTCCTGGGAGGCGTACTGAGAAAACTTTCTATCTTGATGGGATTCAAGCACTAGTGAAACACTGGGATAAGTGCATTAGTGTAGCAGGGGATTATATAGAGAAATAAAGGGTTTTTCTCATAACCGTGTTCTGTTATTTTGCATAATCAAAAGTCCCGGTTTGACTTTAATGCCCCTCCTCCTTTTTTAATGTCCCTAATCCTTTGTATTTTTTTATACCCTGCTGTTGAGTATCCACATTTCTTTTAATGAAGCGTTGTCTCAACTCATTTTGTATCAGGGTGCAATAGGGACACCGGGCTTTAAAGGATTTATAGGTGTTATAGTAAGTGCATCTTTATTTTAACTTGTTTAACTTGTTTTTTAAAGCTTTACCTTAATATTTTGTTATATAGTATGGACTTCAGAATTTATGCATTTGAAATTGAATTCTACCTTTATGTGCATGTTTACCCATAGATTAGTATTTTTTTTTTCTGCAGTCAGAATAAGCCATACTTTCGATTGGTTTCACTGCATCAATTGTGTAGGAAGATATCATGTTACTTACATATTTCTCATACGCTGAGCAGGGCAAGAGGGGACTTGAGGGTGACAAAGGAGAAGTTGGACCAAAGGGTGACAAAGTAAGTGCTAGTCCAGAAATATTATGATGTGGCTGTTTGTTCAGTAGTTCATTGTTTTAAATGTAAAAAAACGATTTTGTGAAATATTAATGATTAATATCTGAATATTTTATGGAATTATGGATGTGAAAAAAGCCTATAAAACATGTTTAAGACATTATGTCTGTTCTTCTTTTTATTAACCCAGGGTACTAAAGGAGATTCAGGGATACAGGGTTTCCAAGGTGAACAGGGACCCACTGGTTTTCCAGGTTTTCAAGGGGTCAAAGGTCTGCCTGGACCAATTGGGATACAGGTACTTTAAATGTTACTTTATAAAAATCTTGGAAATTGCTTTGTAGGACAATAATCAGCATTCATTTAATCGTTATCATGTCTATTTAGTTTTTACACTTTTTGATATCTGTCTCTTATTAAGGGAAATGATGGAGAAATGGGACCACAAGGCAAGTCTGGAACAGAAGGGCCAAAGGTCAGATGTTTAAAAATGTTAAAAAAATAAATTATTATTATTGATAGGAACTAATCAGATATAGCATTTTTTTGCCTGGCAACTATCTCAGCCTAAATCTTTTGCATAATTATATGCCCAGATCTACATACAGTACACTTGCTTCAAATGACACTAGTAAGCTATAATTTTGAGCTATAATTTTTTTAAAATAGCAATGATTCCAACTCAAAATAGAACCCTGTTATCGACCACATGAAGTCATGCTTCAGTACAGCTTTGTTTTCAGTTTGTATATGGATGTTTGTAATCAGATGTGGGTGAAACTTTTTTTTTTTCCCCTGCCATATTTAACTCTGGAAATGTGAACTTGCACATTAATACATCGATCAGCCACAACATTAACACTACAGCCAGGTGAATCAAATAACAACGATTATCAGTTATACTAGTGGTAATATAGGTGACAGGATCATGGGCTCCCAAGGCTCATTTATGCCTGTGGGGACCAAAGGCCAACCTATCTGGTCCAATCTCACAGAAAAGTGGCACAAGTTGTTAAAAGTTAATGATGGCTATGATAGAAAGGTATCAGAACACACAGTAAATCACAGCTTTCTGTGTGGCAAAGAGTTCAAGGTTGTTGATGTAGTCTCGAAACTCCATCTTAAGCAATTAAATGATCTGCTGGTCTTGGTTTTAGATACCGTACCACAATAAATGATTTTTGGAGTCATAACCCTAGGGGTCAGAGCTGTTTCGGTGGCACAAGGGAACCTTAAATCTATGTGGGTTTTAATGTTATGGCTGATGGTGTACATATTAAAAGGCCCCTATTAGTACAATTTACTGCCCTTGAGCTGTTGGCTCCAAAGCTACAGTATAAAACACACTTACCTTTTGAAGTCTCGCTCCTAGTAATCTTTTATGAAGTTACCAAGCCTGTTTTCTCTCTGTATTTTTGATCCTGGTTTAACATTGCAACATTTGGTTAAAGATTCTGTCCTTGCCTTGTCTAGTCTGTTTGCTGATCATCTGGCCTGTATCTTTTATGTGTTTTTTTTTTTCTTTTTTTTTTTGCCTCAAGTGGTTCTATAAACAGTTTTACTTTTTAAAAAATATTGAAAAATATTTCATTCTCTCAATATTAATAATAACAATTATAAAGGAATAAGGATAAAATGACCTCTCTGAGAACATATCACAGATGTCACACACTTCGGTACTTTTATTACACATGCATATATGAAATGTTGCTCTGGGTCAAAGAAAAGCAGTAAATATTCCCTTGTGTAGGGATGTTAGATTAAAAGCTATTATGTAATTAAATGCACTTGACCTTAAACGAATGGCAATTCTTTACACCACTTTCATTTCCAAGTTGGCACTTCATTAATGGATGATTACTCTTCCTATTACAAATACACTTGGTTGACCTGAGGAGGTACAGCTTTTGCATTTGCAAGTCAAAGAGTTACAGAAATGTGTCTTGTAAAGACTAATGAGGATTTGTAAGAACATGAAAAAATAATTAAGATGAAGTCTTTTTAATAAAATTGTTTCATTTGAATTTAAATCATTTGTTATAAAGGGCCACAGGGGATCAGACGGTCGTCAGGGAAAGCCAGGACCAAGAGGACCAATGGTAGGACAGCACTATTTATACAGTAAACCCGATTTAAGCATCTCGACACTTAGAATTAATAATCAGCGTGAAAATATAAGTGATGTTTTATGGATGTCACGTGTACACTATCTGCTTTTATTTTAGGGTCGTACAGGACAAAGAGGTCATGCTGGAATGCCTGGGCCTCCGGTGAGATTACTGTTTTTACACGATACCACTGTAACAGAGCCTAAAGTGCAGAGTTTCAGAATGCCCGATTTGGTTTTGTTTCAATATTTCAGGGATTTCCAGGTCCTCATGGAGGAGTCGGGGCTGAAGGAAAGCCTGGTACACAGGTTCCCATTCTATATTCTCATACCCTGATTTCTGCTTACTGCTCATTTCCCTGTTGACATTAAATGTAGAGGCTGGGAGCAAGGGGCTGCTGTGTGTCTATTTCTACAAGGATTTATGTCTGAACAATTTTTCAAATTACATTTTAACATAAGATAGCTAGTAACAATATTCTGTAAATTCTGCTTTTTAAACTGCAATGCTTTAGTGATAATAGTTAGAAGATTTGTGAGAATTTGCTGCTTGCCATGCAGATTTTAGGCTGTAAATACGTTAAACAAAACTACTGTATGGCATCTCATTTAAGTCTGTAAATATATTTTTGGCACACAAGTGCTGGACCAAGTGCTATTTTTGTAAGCTACCAAATAATTAATGTTGGAGTATTATGTTAAATTAAACTGCATTTGCAATGATTAAGGTAATAATTATGAATATTCAGTCAATGTACAGGGTTTGTAATAGAGGTTTATCTAATATCTTGTAGTTTTATATTTAATTTCTAAATTGTCCCTTGTATTTGTATTAATTTGTTGGTATTTAATTTGACAACAATAAAAAAATACATTTTCTTTTTCCCCCCTGTGATTTAGGCATAGAGGCAAGTCCTCATCTTTAAAGGCCGTGGTCTAGACTCTAATGAAAAACTCTTCTATTCTGCTTCTATTAAATAATTAAATAAATAAAAAAGCAACCACAGAATCATAAGGCTGATTAAAATAAAAAGGGATTGGAAAGTCAAAACTGCGTAGAATGACATTTTAGCAAGTGGAAATATATGACTGTAGTCAAATGTATCATTTCCTGTTATAATATTACAGTGAAGCAAATATTGATTATTAAACCTTTTACCAGACATTTTGCTCATTTCAAATAGTCTTGTTTAAGTAACAGAGAATTCATATGCATATTTGCCTAAAGCGAAGCAAAATTATTTGCCAAAAGTATGCCGTAATTTTAAGCTTCAAAAAACACTAGTTTTTAAAAAATGTCAGGAAATAAGTCTTGTATCTGGTTTATTGTAACTTTAGATCAATCAAACTATATAATATATGTATATATAAGATTTTATAAGATTTTATAAGATTTTAAGTCTTGGTAAGCACTAAGCACGGTGGTGTAGTGGTTAGCACTGTCGCCTTGCACCTCCAGGGTCCGGGTTCGATTCCTGGCCAGGCTTGATTTCGTCTCTGTGTAAATGGAGTTTGCAGGTTCTCCCTGTGCTTGGTGGGTTTCCTCATACAGTCCAAAGATATGTAGATTAGGTTAATTGCCCATAGTGTGTGTGCCCTGCGATGGATTGGCACCCTGTCCAGGGTGTACCCCGCCTCGTGCCCTAAGTCTCCTGGGATAGGCTCCAGGCCCCCCGCGACCCTGAATACAGGATTAAGCGGTAATGACGATGAGTGAGTGAGTGATAACCTTTGCCAAGTCCAAATGTGGTTCTGTATGCAGTATATAAAATGGTAAAAATTAAAAGCTAAATAAATCAGTTGTATTTATTTTTCAGGTTTATGTTAATGTTTATGCTGTATATTAATATTTGATTTAAGAAACTCCAAGATTTCAGCAAAGCTCCTGTTATATACTAGAGTCTAAATATATTGTCTATCCGGTTAGTTTAGTGATTTCATTGTTTAATATGCTTTTCTGTGCTTTAGGGACCCCAAGGTGCTACAGGTAACCCAGGGGAAAAAGGACTAATGGTGAATACAGTTTGTTCACAAATAAAATGTCAGACAGTCATATAGAAGCAGTTTGTTTACTTTTTATGCACTATATGTTCTTTCTTTATATGTCAGCCTCTGTTGAGCTCTAGATGTTTGACAGGACTATAATCTTGAAATATGCTTTGTTGATGTTTTATACTGGATATGATGTGCTCGTTATAGTTCCATAAAAAAAACCAAACGTTTATTTAAAAGGAAATGATAAATGATCCAGTAATGATGACTATATTCGGCTGAAAAATAAACACAAAAACAGATAGATTTGAGGTAATAAGTAAACAAAATTCTCTTTTTCCGTTCCAGGGCTTTCAAGGCATTGTTGGGGAGGTTGGTGTGGATGGACCAACTGGACCCCCTGTGAGCTTCCTTTTGTCTTATCATTCATTAAAAGAAAATTGCTATAGAACTGTATTAGTGGTGCAGATACTCCCATCTCATTTAGTCTCTAATTTAATAAGAATATCAATAAAGCCAGCTGAATGGTACAAGGAATTAATTTGTTTGCAAGCAGTTCAAGCTGAAAACTGATTTACACAGAAACTGATTTAGATTCAGGCAAGCCCTTGTAAGCTCTAAGTAAATACTCATAGATATTAAAAGATTTATGAAAAATAAAAACTAGTAAGAAAATAAGGACAAGAAGGAGGATGGCAAAACTGAGAAAACATGTAATTTATTTAGATAAAATTTTTAGTTTTACTTACACTAATGATATGATGAAGGTGTTTCATCATAAACGTGCAGGACATTTTGAATCATAATGATTACCATGTTCCACTGACTGCAAATAGTACATAGGTGTTTCAGTATATATATAACTTATACCTATATTTGACCTACAGTACATTTAAATCCATTAAACTTATTTTTTTTGGATAAGGTTTGAATGTCACACCCACATACAGAATACCCAAAACTGTGGCGGAAAATGCACAACAGAGAAGAAAAAAAAAAAGCAATCACAAAGGTGTAAAAAGTAAAAATACGATCTGTATTGCTCTTGTCATATCGGCATCACACTGTAAAACAGTGGATGATATCTTTCTTAAAAAAAAAAGCAGTCACTGGGGAACAGTTTTCAGACTTCTCTCTGACAGAAATTTGTCTGTAACAAAAAGTTTAATTTGAAAAAGTGTAACTGCTATGTAACTTTATTTTGGAAGCTTTGAAATTTTTTAAGCAAAGCATGACACGCAGCCTGATTTTCTAGCACAAGCCATCACTTTGTGACAAGTCAATCACATTGCTTATTTCTGTCATATAATTAGTGAAGCGAAAATACTTTCTGTGCAAAACACACATTATGCAACTCACTTACTCACTCACTCATCGTCTATATCGCTTTATCCTGTATACTGGCTCACGGGGGCCTGGAGCCTAAAACTCTGGATTGGGTGCCAACCCATTGCAGGGCATATACACACACACACACACACACACAGACACACACACGCACATTCGCACATTATGGGCAACTGGGAATACAATTAGCCTTATTTGCATGTCTTTGAACTGTGTGAGAAAACTGGAGTACAGGAGAAAAGCCACCAAGCACGGGGAGAACATGCAAACTCCATGCACACAGACCCGGAGGCGGGAATCAAACCCAGAACCTGGAGGCGCAAGGCAACAGTGATAACCACTATGCCACCGGGCCGCCCCATACCATGTTAGTAACATACTTAACAAACCTACAGAATGTGAGATACTGTAGTGTAAGCACTGTGGTGACAAAACTAAAAATATGCACAAGTGATTTTTGTACAGGAGACTAAAACTGGTAGAGGAGGCTGACGATGCTGTATACTGAAGCTTTTGTATTGCTCATAATGTTTCTCATGATCTTCAATAATTGTTTTAAATAACAAGGTTTTGTGTGCAGCAAAATTTCACACTTTTTTTCTTTGATCTAATTTGCTGCCAGTAACACACTAAAAATCACAATAAAAGATTGCATTTGCTATTGATTTATTAAACTCAGTCAACATGTTACAGAGACTAAATGCATACTTACTATAAATAACTAGAAAAACAATTGCAGCCTGATTTATCCAGAGACTTTTTTCAAGTCAAAATTTATTAAAAATCTTTGCTCGTCTTTCGATACACTCGCAAACCGCGTTACTCGCAATCTGAGGTTCCACTGTATTTGTAGTGAAGAAAGATATTTGGCATGGACAGATAATCAGAGATTTTAACAAGTTCAAGACAGTTCTGCAGGTCTTTGATGTTACATTTTGGGTTCTTCTTCATTTGTACCTATAAACAATATAATTCCATTTGTAGGGTCCACCTGGACGAGAAGGACCTATGGGCAGTCCAGGTCCACCAGGAGTGAGGGTAATTGTGTTTGTGTTTATTTACTTGTTTTAGAGCTTTTGTGTGTTAGGTAAGTACTAGTATATAATTTATATTTGTTATTTTCTCAGGGTTTCCCTGGAAAGCCAGGAACAGTTGGACCTCAGGGCCCTGTTGGCATGTATGTAAGTGATCCTTCTGCAGGGGTCTCCAGGAAGTAGAGCTTTTCAATTAACAATGTTGGTATACAAGATAAAATAAAATGGGAATTGAAGGCCCTTACCATTTTCTACTCATATTAATTAATATGCATGTTGAGGTTGAGGTTCAGCATAATGCTCATGGATCCACAGACTCATCATGTCTCTATATATCCTCCTTGGAATCCTTATTTTATATTTATATAATACTAATATTAATATTAATAATATAACTAATAATATAATTCTGTCCCTGCCCCCAATCATTATAGAACCCCTGAAAAAAATTTAATGAAAAGAACTGACAACTTGTTTTATAGATACTGAACAAAACAGTAAAATACTCTTTTTATTCACAAATTAAAGGGATTCCCAGGAAGCACAGGCACACGAGGAAGACTAGGACATGTGGGAGAACAGGTGACTGCCATATACCATGCATAATTTTGTTAGATAATAATTATATTTATGAGTCTTTGGAGCTATACACAAACGTCTCGTTATCAAACTGTATACCCGATAGGGAGAACCTGGAGTGAAAGGACCTCCGGGACCCAGTGGAAAGCCTGGACCTTCAGTAAGTGTTCAGCTTAGAGATAATAATGTTTGTGCAGGATCTTCTCTAATGAGTGATACATATAATACTTTCTGTTTAAAGGGACCAACAGGCCCAGCTGGAGATAGAGGACCTCCAGGACCACAAGTGAGATTCCTCATCACATAACGTTATCACCATAGAGACCACAGAGTGGTTTAATGCTTTTTAACACAGATTCATAAAAGAAATTGCTAGTTTGTAATACAATTGAGAGTGCTTTTGTGATATTTAATTTCTTCTACATTTTCTTTACTCATTGCATCTCCTCAGGGCAGACAAGGAAATCCTGGACCTCAAGGAATAGACGGAGCATATGTAAGTCATATTTTATGGATTTTTTTTTTTTTTGTCCCCGCGATTAATTTCAATTCTTCAAAGTTTTCTTCAATTTACCAATCTAAAGTGTACATGAAATAAAATTTACTTTAATCCAAAGTCTTCATCTTTTCAGACAATAAAACAGAGAATAGTGCTCGTATGATTGGAAAGGTTGTGAGAAATACGCCACTTCAGTCCTCATAAATTATTGAAGTACAGCCTTCATTTCTCCACCATTTCCTAAAGTATACTTGAAAATAAAACAAAACAGCCTTTATTAAATGCCCGTCTCTTTAGCTTAGTGGCCAAGGTGAGCGAATTAGATAGATACAGTATATTGGTCCCAGACTCTTCATTTGCTGGTTTCTAAAAATGCAAGTGTCATATTTATCGTCCTAATTCTGATAGGACATGTTTTGTGTTATTTGCAGGGTTTTTGTATGCTTTATTTAATCATTTGTGTTCTTATAGGAGTTGCTGAGTCGAGTGCTGGTGTACTGGTGCTTTTGGGTCAGTGGTGTCACTGTATTAGGATCAGGAACTCACTTTATTAACCGGCTGTAACTGGCTTACAGATTATTTGAAACAATTCTCATAGCAAACAGAAAACACCAAATTATAGCACAAATGACCCCAAGATGCAAAAACAGCAACACACGATTCAGCAACTCTATAATGGCTTTAATTTACTACGATGGATATAATAGCAAAACTGAAGTCTATCAATTAATACAATCGTATTAATGATGAAGACGTGGAATCACTTAGACAGTATCCCAAGCTCAGGATCCTACCAGGGATGTTGGAGGCTCTACCACCAGATTATTATTTTTTGTTTTGTTTTGCTAAGCAAACCGAATTTAAGCATGCTTGTCTCATACACCAGTGTGGTATGATTTATTATCAATAAAACATAGTGACTATTATAGGGCATACATTGCTTTCTCTGTTGCAGGGTCCTCCAGGGCTGAAGGGAGCTGGTGGGATGATGGGAAGACCAGGGCCTGAGGGCAGTAAAGGTGTTCCGGGAGATCCAGGCCCAAGAGGGCCCCCAGGTATCCGGGTAAGTCATGCGTTTAAGCAACAATGGAAAATCTATATAACATTTCTGCGTAATAAAAATGAGACATCATGATTAATGGTCTGTGGTCATGGAGTATTGGTGTGTTTAATAGTGTACATGCTGAAAATGTTGCATTATTCTCCTCAGGGCTCTCAAGGTGAAAATGGGTTGCATGGACCTGCTGGAGAGAGAGGGGAGAAGGTGAGATTACTAAGAGCCTAAGTGTTATTAATATTGCACTTTTTTAGTCACTTACACGAAAATTTTTTTAACTACCAGGGTATAATGGGTCCTCAAGGTGATATGGGGCCTTCTGGACTTGAAGGTGAACAGGTCAGATTATCCACTATTACAGTATTTACAAGATAGAATTAGTGAGAGTTTGTTTTTTTTCCCCCCACGTTCTACTAATTATGTACTTTTCTGTTCCTTAGGGTTCACCAGGTCTAGTTGGTCAAGAGGGTCTACCGGGGAGAAAGGGGGATCAGGTAATATTTCAGAATGGATTGAACATTATTTTATGGCAGAAATTTTGGATTTTGAGGATCCTGATTGTTCTTGTTTACTACTAGGGAGAACGAGGCCCCTGTGGTAATATTGGTCCCCAGGGTCAAAAAGGAGATGGTGGTCCACAGGGTACAAAAGGTCAGCAGGGTCCGCTGGGGCCACTGGGTAAAGAGGTAAATGCTTTTTTTTTAGCACACTGTATCATCAAGGTCTGTTTGTATGCCACATAATACTATAGAGTACAAGCAATTGTTTGATGTGTCATCAATTAAGGGAGATATTGGTAAACATGGAGCTCCTGGTGACCCTGGGCCCAAAGGGGAAAAGGTGAGCCTTTTAAAAAAATTAACCACAGAATTTCTATCATCTGTTTTGAGAAAGATACCACTCTCAATACATATTAAGGTTTGTTGGGATTATTTTAGGGTGAAAGAAGCTCTGTGGGGATGATTGGTTTGGAAGGACCCTGGGGAGCAGTAGGGGAAAGAGGAGAGAGGGGACCAAAAGGGGACAAGGGCAACATTGGCCTTCTGGTGAGAGCAAAAATACCAAGGATGTTCTCCTTTATGTGCAGAAAAGGTGATTTATCTTTATGAGGAGACAACGCTTTTCTCTTTATCCTCAGGCTGAGCCAGGTCTTATAGGTGGAGTTGGCCTTGTTGGGTTAAAAGGACTTCCTGTGAGTGAATTTTTTTTCTTTCATTATTTAATTTCCATAAAACAGGAGTGTTTTGATTTAATGTGCCACATAATCAGCAATTTTAAAAATTATTATTATTATTATTTTTTTTTTACCAAGGGTGAAGTGGGACCTCCAGGACCAGTAGGAGCAAATGGACCAACAGGGAATAAGGTACTAGATTTATTTCACAGTTTTACATTCTGCCCTGAAATCTGTGTATAAAATCGATAACTTTAGCCAAATGAGAGTGCACTCAGGCATCTCTAATGGATTCTTATGATTTTTTTTTTTAAATGCCATAAAAATGTGCTGATACATCATTAAGGTGCTCAAAACTAAAACATACAGTACATTTTCTGAAAAAAAAGTAATAAGTGGTGTAGATACTTGGTGTGTGTTTTGTACATTTGGTTTGTATAGAGTGTACCTTCAAATTATTTCTTCAACATAATTAGACATTAGGGAGCAGTGATGTAGCTTTTAGGGTGCCTTTTTATTGATTGTACCTATAGAAGAAAAATGTACCTGTACAAACATTTGCTGTAGATAATGAAGCACCTTATGAGCCTGTTTTGTAACTCACTTACACAGCACATTCCCCAGTGTTGAATTAAAACCCTGCAGTGTTTATATGAGTCCAGTTGGACTCTCAACTGGTGTTAAATCACCACTGGGGATTTTACTTTGTACACAATCACTCATTCATTCAGTCGCTCACTCACTCATCATTCTGTTATTAACTTATTCACTCAGTCACTCACTTATTTACTTACTCACTGACTCAGTTGCTTATTCATTCAAATTTATTAGGACAAATGCTCCGCATGATGGAAGTTTCTATTTAAGTGGCTTTTTCAACCACCATTAGAAACAGCATTTCCATCTCTGTAGGTTTTGATAATTTTGGATATGCATTCACTAATCAAAACTTACACATTTAAAGCTGCCTGTTATCTACAAATAGAAATTTAAAACAGCTTGTTTCCTGTAAACTGTTATGTTTTTCTTTTTTCAATGTTTTATTTTTAGTACTTTTAGTACTGTCTAAAGGAATAAAAAAAAAAAACATTTTCATGAATAAAGAAAGTATTTATTGCTATCACTTAAATGTTCAGTCCAAATCATGCAAAAATACCCCCACAGTGCTTTGTATGAAAAATGTGTAGCATCAGTTACACTGTGTCCTTGTTATGACAATGTGTAGTAATAGTTTGTAGCCTTCCCCAGTGAAAAAAAAATACACTTTAGTGTATTACAAATATATTGAAATCCTCGATAGTACATTGCAAATATACTAA
>JAQMYJ010000011.1:21187041-21197507 GCA_030014305.1 Clarias laeviceps | reverse complement strand
GAGACACACGGGGCATCCATGCGACGAGATCTCCAACCAGAAGCGGGGCACCAGGATGGGTCAGACAGGTCCGGAGGATGGGTTCCCTGTTGTGTCTGGTTCTTCTCATGGTTTCTTCCTATTACCATCTCAGGGAGTTTTTTCCTCGGCTTTCTCATCAGGGACAATCTGATCATTTCGATTCATACACATTTTTTTTATTTTATACACATTTCCATATTTTTCTTTTGATTCTGTAAAGCTGCTATGCTAATAAAATTGAATTGAATTGAATGGAATTAGATGGACAGTGGCACACTGGAAACAAGTCAGCATTTTAAGTAGTCTTTGAAACAACAGCCATCTTCCTCACTGGGCCAAAGAGGAAAAGGGACACCCAAGCTGTTATCAGCTTCAGGTCCAAAAGCCAGCATCAGTCATGGTATCAGAGTGTGCCAAAGCCCAATTGCATGGGTAGATTGCATGTCTATGAGGGTCCCATTAATGCAGAAAAATGTGCTCATTTTGGAGCAACACCATCCTTTGTCTGTAGTTTTCTGCTCAGATTACGTGTACATGGCTGCTAAACCTGTCTGCAGTTGGAAATATCTAGAACATTATGAAACAAACAGTTGGGTACAGTGGGTGAAGACCTGCATGAAGGAACAATGGGGAAAACACCCACTAGCTAAACTTGAGCAACTGGTATTGTCAGTGTCAAAATGCTTAAAAATTTTTGGAGGTTGTTGCAGCCACTAGGTTAGAAATGAGTGCATATTTTCAAAAGACAATTAATTTCACACGGTAAACCATCAAATAGTGTGGTGTTTATTTGAATAGCGTTTTCAATGTACTGTAGTACAAGGTGAAGAGACTTTACAGATTACTTTTTTTTTTTGTTTGTTTTTTGTTTTTCTTGCCTATTTCCATACTGTCCCAACTTTTTTTTTGGAATTGCATTTGTATATTCTTGATTCAGATTGTTCAGATGATGTTAATTCAGAGGCAAGTTCTAGCTGAAATTCATCTTGCGGATTTCTATTAACGCACTTGTTCAAATACTTAAGAGTCTAAAACTTTTTCCATAAATACTCAACTTCTAAAACATATCGTCACGGGAAACTTCACCATATCAGTAATTGCATCTTTTGTTTTGTTTTTTAAACATCTGTTTATGTGGTGCATCAGCCATACTGTAAAAGTTCCTACTACAGAATTGACAACACAAGTTTATTAATATAAATCTTGTAGCCAGAGCTATTGTCAGAGCTGCTGTTTTAGAGAATTATTCAGCTGTTTTTGACTAATCACATAGCCAGATTAGAGAATTCAAAGTCAAATTTGATCACACAGCATAATGTGCCGTTAAATACTTAATTTTCTCAATGACCAGAAAGTAAGTTCATTGTCGTAACGTAAATTTTGCAAGGTTATATTGTATATTCATACACTACTAATCAAAAGTTTGGACACACCGTCTCCTTCAGTGGTTTTTCTTCATTTTTGATGAGGAGCACGCAGTCAATCATAGTATACTAAGAAAACTTCTCTTTATGGTGTCCAAGCACTAGTCAAACACTGGGATAAGTGCATTAGTGTAGCAAGGGATTATATACAGAAATAAAGGAGTTTTAACCATATTCTCTAATTCCGTACAAGCAAAAGTCCCGGTTTGACTTGAACGTCCCTCGTTTTATAATAGGAGATTATCGTGACTGTTGAATTCAGCAGTTATAATTGTCATAACCTAAAGTGTAGTATCTCCATGTCAGTTAGTATTTGTTGTAGATGAAGGACAAGCAACAACTAGCTGAGGTCACTGTGGTTGAAATCGCAACATGAATTGATATTTATACATATGAGGAATTTCAGTATCGTAGGGACCAAAATGGTGTGTGGAAAGAAGCTCCTCATCAAGGCCTTCAGGGAGCAAAACCATATCCTTGACCACAACAGAGAAAAAGCTTAATTTCTGGAGTGAATTCAGTGAGGCAGGTCCATGAATGTCTTTATTTGGACAGTGACCCTATTTTTGGACATCAATTTGTACGTTCCCCCCTTTGAGCGTTGAGCTTTATTCCAGTTGCCTTCTGTCACTACAATTGGGTTGCAGTCACGTGACTGATTTAAAAACATTACATTTCTTGGACTTGGCTGCTTTCATGGTACAGTTTGGGTATTTATCTACTTCTATACTGAGAAAAGCTGTCAGTTTGGCTGAATCTGAGTAGAAAGTACAATTCTACCTCCAGCTACTTCAGTCACCAGTTACAATATCAATATATACACTAGTGACCCACTTCCACTGGCAGCCAAACATGACCATGCTGTCATGCTTGATGGAGATGTGCTATGCTTTAGACCCTGAGCCCTTTCTTTCCTTTGTTGTAAATGACAATAAATCCTTGTGGATATGACAAGAGCATTAGATGACAAAGGAATCAGGAGACTCTGAGACAGGGTTCAGCAAGAAAAGATTTGTGCGCATCAGCCAGCCTGGCCAAGGTAATCCAAACATAAGCTGCAAACCAACTATTTTATACTGAAATGTCAACACAAGTTATAGGAAATGAAAAAAGAAATCTCTGACTTCCTACATATTCTTTTCTTCCGATCATTGTTGTTTCAAGTTGGACTTGTATCAGAACCGGATTTTTTTTTTTCTGTCTTTCTTGATTGTAAATTAACACACTAAATTAACACACACACGAGTGCGTAACACACTCGGAGGACAGCCGCTCCTTCCGTATGCGCCAGCTCACAGACACCCGTGACTGGCTATAGAGCCTTGATTTGATGTGAGAGCGCAAAGTACCTCTCATTCTTCCCCTCTGAGAGGGGTCGGCCAATCAGTTCTCTCCAGGCCTCAAGAGGTTACAGCGTCACCCAGGAATCGAACTAGCGATTTTCGGATGATAGGGCGAGCTTTTACCACTGCGCCACTCGGAGGTCTTTGGATTACATATTAAATAGAGTTCCCATGTGCATCTACAATATCAAATGCAAATGCAACATCTGGAATCAACAGCAGTCATAAAGTAACACTCTTGTCCAAGTATTTTTGAGCCATCGTAAATGTCTGTAAATCCTAAACAGTAAATGCAACATTTTTGTTTATCCCCTTGAATTAAAGTCTACGCATCTTGATTGCCCCATTTCAGATCCATTGTGTTGCTCAAAAAGTCAAAGTCAACTTTCTTGTCGATTCTGCTACGTGTACAGTACATACATACATATAGAGAATTGAAATTACGTTACTCCCAGTCCCTTACAAACAACACTAAGTACAAAAATTTCAATCTAAAAGAACAAAATAGTGTTAAAAAAATATTCTTAAATAACTCTGTTGGTGTACAGAGGCAAAACAAAATAAGAAAACCGTCACTGTCCAAATACATATTTATCTGACTATAATGAAAAGGTATGTTATAATCATGGAGTTGCGCATGTGATGGACAGTCTTGTTTGAGGACGCAACACTGACTCTTCACCAATCCAGAGATTTGAAATTTCAATCTTCTTACCAGTTAAACAAATCCGTCACTACTATTGAAACTCTTGAATTGTAATTTGTTTATATTGCACTCAATGCACTTTTAAACATGACTCGCATTTACTTCGCAATATATGATTGATGCTACTTGCTATATACTGTGTATGTATATATATATATATATATATATATATATATATATATATATATATATAGTGTAATATATAAATATCCATGGTTTCATATCAGCTCCCAGACAGCTCCCTATTAGGTTGTGTTTTGAGTGGGCGAAGAATCTTTGTTGATTAGTACTGTCTATGTGGCTTATCCAGTCTCGCTTTCTCAATCTTATTTCTCCATTTTCTGCTGATTGCGTTCATTTTTCTGTCTAGACATCTGATTGCCTATTACGTCCCATATCTTATAACAATGATCACACGCTCTGCCTTAGTTCTAATTAGATATTAGGATAATGGTCAAGTATTGTTCAGGAGAACGCATTCAGTCTTTATAGCAGGATTAGCCTCCACAAGTATGATGGGCAGTGATGGAGGAAAATTGTCGACTATGTAATTGTTATCTCCAGAATTATTTGTGGGTTTCACTTATACTGAAAATATGAGAGAAATCATATTTTAATAGGGAAAGTCTTGAGTCTCCGATACAGAATCAGATTTTCTATGGCTTTCTTAAGCTAAGACTATTTTCTTCAGGTCTTACTGCAGGTTTTCGCGAGACTAGCATGGCCATGTTAAAAGAAGGTTGATTTTTTGATTGTTATGACATTTTTCAAGCATAATTTAATATATAAAGGAGTTCATAATTAAGCAATATCACATGAGAGGGATCGACGTTGCGCTGAATAGCAGCATGGCACACGGCCGTAGCTCTAGCGCCCAAGATATCACAGCCGTGCTGATATTCAATACAACAGCGTTACATGGAGTGTGACAATGCTTTCATACAGCAGTTTTTCAAACACCATTTATTATCAACAGATTTTTTTTTTAACCAGTCATTTTGAACCACTAATACATATCCTTATGCAACTAGCAGAACTATCTAACTGCGACTGGTGGAAATCGACAATTAGTGTCTGAGCGTTAGTGTAATTAACAGGGCTGAATGTAGTTCTAAGTTCTTACCAGTGCTATGTAACCAAAAGCTGAGGAGAATAAACCATGGAGGTGGCGGACAGTCCTTAGAGACAGAAACCTAAAAGATTTACTTTATATTTTTACTTATTCCACTTTAGAATATCAGCTAACTTTTAGCTAACTTGGGGTTGAATCCCAAATAGCGTTTAAAGTGTGCTCAGTTGTTCGATCCCTCATTCTACCCACCAAGTAATTTCACTGATGAGGGGTTAGAGAGAAATTTGGGATTCAGCTTTGTGTTGATAATTACTTAGCTTTGTAGCTTGCGTCACCCGTAAACAAAATAACCTGGATGGTTTGGAGGCAGTTCAGAACGACTTAGAGGCGATAACTAACGAGAGTGTTGTTTAAGATGATGTAAAATTATCAGATGTGTTTTCTTGCTGAAAGTGCTTCTGTGACTGGTTAATGTACAGTAAATAGGAACAAGCTGTAATATAGATTAAATAGGAACTTTTTAGGAGTTAAAAAAAAGTTAGGAGTTAATATGGCCTTTCTGTTATGGTAGAACAAATGTACTGAAATTGAAGTTGATTAAGTAAATTTAAGTAAATGTTAAATTAAAGATGAGCTTTTCTCATTTTTCAGTCTGAGATTAAGCTAATGAACTATAAAGAAATTTAATCATAATGTTTCTTTTCAAGAGTTCCAACAATTCAGTGGCAGACTGTATATCTTCAAACGTCTCTTATCATTCTTTCAGAAATGGAAGCAGTTTTCCCGGCTTCAGCGCACTCTGATACTGTCTCTCTTCTCTATTCTGTTTATTGGTGGAATCTTCTCTTACCCCAGTCTGTCAGAGCAATGGACAGGTAAGTGTTTTATTAAGAAAATGTTTAATCATGTACTGTATGGATTTCCATGCATAGGCTGCTAGTCAGAAGAACCTGAGGACCTTTAACATTGCATTAACATTGCATTACAACTATGGATCTAATGCTTTATAGTTTATAGTCTTGGGTTTTCTGAAATAAACATTTTATTCTTATCAACAAATGTTTATTATACATACAGGGTTGAAAATTTGCGTACTCTACTATTACCATTAAATATTTGGTTGACTGGCCCTTTAGCAAGTTTCATTTTTGGTACAAATCAACAGCTTCTGGCAGAATTATGGTTGGATATTTTGGATGGTTGGACACTACCAATTCTGGAAAAAGAGAGTCCAAGTGAGTTCCTCGCACAGACTTGACTTTTAGGCGCACATTTGACATTTTTTGATAGGTTTAAGGTATGATGCTTAAAGTTAACCGTGCTTACCCCCCTTTGAAATATATTTTTGCGGTCATTGTAACATTGGAATGACAAATTTTTGTACAACAATCTGACTGATGATCCGCATTGTGCAGTGCACCAGTTCACTGGAGGCAAAACAGCCCCCAAAGTATGATGCTTCCACCACCATGCTTGACAGTTGGTATTGTGTTTTTGTGGTTAAAATGCATCATATTTTTCGTACTTTTTTCTTTGTCCATGTGGTCAAGTGCAAACTTTAGTCAAGCTACAAGGTGTCAATTTTGGTGGAGGGGCTTCCTTCCTGGATAGCAGGCTGTCAGTCCTTGGTGCTGAACATCTCACTTGACCGTATACAGTGGCACAGGTGTTCCAGCAGCTTCCAGTACACAGCAGGCCTGTGCTCTGATGGTTCTTTGGTTGTTCTTGACCCTCTGAACCTATTTCCTCTCAGCTGAAAATGATAGTCTGGGTCCTTATCCAGATTTTGGCAAAGTGGCTACACCCCCAACAACCTCTACTTTCATAGAAAAACTTTGCTTGCACGATTGCCTCTCTGTAAATCCTCCTTTACACCCACTTGTGTTAAAAAAAAAAAATCAAGATATTTATGAGACACTGATGATATTAAAGCTGCTCATATTACTATCAAGTTCTCAAATACACTTGTTTGAAACAGCTGTTTTGGCATTTAAGGCAATACACTTATTTTTATTTTATATTAATTTCTATTTCTCTTGCTTTCACTTGAGATCTCTCTGATGAATCAGTGCGTGATGTCGGGGATGACCTGCAGAGACGAGATTTCCACCCCATCCCTCCAGGTCAGATTCTGAAACCCGAGGTCCTGCACAAGGAACCCCCTGAACCACAGAAACCGATGGCCTTTGTCCTTCCCAAACCCCAAGCTCTGGTCAGTGTTTTCGGGAGTAGTCACATGAGAAACTTATTCTGTCATGTTGTTAGGACAGCTTCTCTTTTTAATCTATGTGGATTTTTGTGATTCAGTATAATGAAGCTCATCAAATGGTCTCTGGTGCTCTTTAACTCCTACAGAAGAAACCTCCAAGCAAGCGGGGTCCTCCGGGTCTGCATAAACAAGGAAATGTGTCAGACTGGCAGGCGAAAGACAGACAAGAAGGAGCTGTCAGAGGAGAAGAGCAGGAGGAAGAAATTCAAACGGTCATTAGGTACAGTACAATCTCAGTACACTCACTATAGCCTACATACATTAGAAGCTGCCATACATACAAGACATTTTACATTTGTCTTTAGATGTTTTCGTGACATAATTGTGCAGAGTTAGTAGAGTGTGGTTCAGGTTTTCTTCCATTAGCATTGCGCCTATTTAAATCGCGCTGCTTTTGGGGTGATTTGTGAGGCTCTTATTCAGGATGCACTTCTCAGTTGGAATTATTTTGCATTCACCTCAGTCACTTTCACGGAGCCTTAAAATGCATTAAAGGCCATTACGCTAATGAATAATGTGACAACCGTACAAGAGGCACTACCAAGTAAAGTTATAAATTCTTTTTCATGGACTTGGATTAAATTGATTTGTTCTACTCTTAAGAACAGACCAAAAGCAGCCCAAACACAGACTTCTAAAACATTTACTTAATTTTACTTACTTTGCTGAATTTTATTTACTTCCCTTTTATTCCTGTAAATGTTTATCGGCTTGGTTCGTTATTTGCCGCCGCGTGCGCAGCTGGCGAGGGGCCATGATCGAAGCCGTTCAGGACGCCGAGCCGCGGGAGGCAGTAGGAGGCGCAGAAGTTGAGGAAGCCGTCCCCTTACAAATAGGTAGGAACAGTTCGGCCTTCCACCTGCATCCACAAGTATTATAGCTGTAACTTTATAAAAATAAAGTTTTATTTATTTATTTTGTATTCCTACATTTTATTAATACATTTTTCATCAAAATAAAGCTCCTCCGTAGTCATATTCAATTCAAGTACGGTAAGTCCCTGAAAAAATGGTGTTTGTTCAAGCATGCAGTAAACACCATGTCGCATTGTCCTCCTCTCGATGTCTTCCCTTTAATCGAGGTCAGCTGACCCTGCTGCGTCACCAGGATTTCTCTCGTTATTTAAAGTCTCGCGAGAGTATAATGCTGAATCAAAACACCCAACCTGTATGCTTGGTTTTGTTACACTTTTCATTGTATATTTGTGTCAAAACCCACTTTGTCGGACTCACGAACAAATCCGACTTACAAATGTGCTCCCGGATCGGAATTTGTTCATAAGTCTGAGACTGTACTGTATACAATTAAGTTTTATCAGCTATTTATAAAGAGAAGTACGCTCAAGAAAATTTAAATATGCCACAAAAAACATATATAATGAGATTATAATATTTCCATTTAAAATTAATAATTTTTGTTAATTTACTTTTTTGCTTAGAATTAAACTGTATAAAACTAATTAAACTAAAAAGGAGAAAGGTTGCCATGTAGGACTAAAAGAAGCAAACAAACCTTTGTCAAGTCTGCATAGAGTTTACATAACACACCGTAGCATAGAGAACACTGAGCCAGCATGAAATAAATTATTACATAATTATACTACCTAGGTTAAAACAGTTTCTGAATTGAATGTCATTTTTTTTTTCTTTTCATTCATCAGTTCACAAATCTAGAACACTGTAGCACTAAATTGGCATCGAAGGAATTTCTTTGAGGAAATGACAAAACTGGGGGATAAAATGTGGGAAACCAGACCAAACTATCAAAATGGTCAATTCAGAATCAGCAAATGGTCTAATAGGTGTGAAAGTGCCCTTAGATGTTTATTTTTATTGAACCATTGACCCAGACATATGTTATGTCTGTTTGGGGGCGTATTGATTTTATTCTGTCTAGAAGCAGACTTGTTTTGGTCCACTCTCCTGTTCCTTTGCTTTATAGTCACACTGAAGAATAAACAGCTCCATGAAGGAAAGATTCTTTTTGTTAAACTCATTATCTGTCTAACTGTATATGCCAATAGTTTTTGACTCTTTCGCACTAAAGTATATAATCATAGGTCTGTTTTTGGGTTATTTCTGGTCCATGGTGTGGTATTTGTGCCATACACACATACTTAATGTTTTTTTTTTATATATATATTACCATGTTACATCAGATACCAATATTGTAGCCCATAACATGTTAAATTTCCTTTTTCTTTTTTTTTTTTTTTAAACAAAAACATGACTGGATGTCCTCCTTTAGTCCCAGTGAATCCAGTGGATCGCATGGAGGCCGTCAGAGAAGCGTTCAGGCATGCGTGGAAAGGCTATAAAGCTTTTGCTTGGGGTCATGATGAGCTGAAACCTGTTTCAAGGACGTACAGGGAGTGGTTCGGTTTGGGGCTCACCCTCATCGATGCACTCGACACCATGTGGATTCTCGGCTTGAAAGAAGGTAAGACAGCGGCAGTCACTTTGGGACAGTTGTGAAAACCGAGCATGTCTTTCTCGCCTAATAATTCTGTCTTACTGTCCATGTTTTCTTCTCAGAGTTCGAGGAAGCCAGGAGATGGGTAGAGACAGAGTTATCGTTCACCAAGAATGTCGACGTGAACCTGTTCGAGAGCACCATCCGTATTCTCGGAGGCCTCCTGAGCACTTATCACCTGACAGGAGACGCTCTGTTCCTCGACAAGGCCGTCAGTAGCTCCAACACACCATCAGTGTTTTTTTTTGTTGTTGTTTTTTTTTTCCCCTTAGCTTTTCTAGAACTTACAGTGAAAGGACAGTCAGCATTTTATCAGAACAAAGCTTTTAAGGTCTTTTCAGGGTAATTTGACTTGAGTGCTTCGTTGGAGTGTCTGTGTACTTACGCCGCTTAATCTTTCTCTGTCCTTAGAAAGATATAGGTTCAAGATTAATGCCTGCTTTCAAGACACCATCCAAGATTCCTTTTTCTGACGTGAATATTGGGAAAGGCACCGCTCACTCGCCACGCTGGACCACCGACAGCACAGTTGCCGAGGTCACCAGCATTCAACTGGAGTTTCGCGAGCTCAGCAGGCTCACTAAGGACCTGCAGTATCAGGTATTTACTTTATTTCTGTTTATTAAAAAAATAAAAGTTTTATTTTTTAAATGGTAATTGGCTGGATTAGTATTCATGCTGATATTAGTCTTAAATAAAATTATAAGATTTTTATAGGAAATGTAGTTTTGTTTTTGTTTTTTACATAGGGAGTGTGTACCCTTTTTGTTTCTTTAATTGATTCTTCAATTTAATCTGTAAGATCTTGCTAACAAAAAACTGTGTGTTTGTGGTCAGAACGCGGTGGATGAGGTGACGAAGCTGGTCCACAGGCTGGATGGGAAGCGCGATGGTCTGGTGCCCATGTTTATCAACACCAACAGCGGCAAGTTCACACACCGCGGAGTGTTTACTCTCGGAGCGCGTGCAGACAGCTACTATGAATACCTGCTCAAACAGTGGCTACAGGGAGGGAAAACGGACAACACGTGAGTCACCTGTCGGGATTTTTTTTTGGGGGGGGGGTTAGTGGATGTTTAATCTATGGAAGCAAAATAGTCTCATTAATAATTCACACAAAAGACACGATGCACACATGCGTATCCCAATTCACATGCGT
>JAQMYJ010000011.1:21138581-21152442 GCA_030014305.1 Clarias laeviceps | reverse complement strand
GGTCCCAAGCCCGGATAAAATGGGAGGGTTGCGTCAGGAAGGGCATCCGGCGTAAAACCTGTGCCAAGTTGTGGTGCAGACTGTGTATTCCGCTGTGCGAAAGACCAACAACAACAACAACCAAAGCCACTGGATGCATGAGCTGACCCCTGAGTTTGGTTATTAAAAAAGAACTGTAATTCAGCACAATGGTGTAGTGGTTAGCACTGTGGCCTTGCACCTCCAGGGTCAAGGGTTCGATTCCTGCCTTGTGTCTCTGTGCATTTAGTTTGCATGTTCTCTCTGTGCTTGGTGGGTTTCCTCAGAATAATCCAGTTTCCTCCCACTTTCCTAAAACATCCAGATTATGTTAACTGGCATTTGCAAGTTGTCTATAGTGTGTGCACCCCACCTTGTCCCCAAAGTCTCTGTTAGAGAAAAAAACTCATGTGCCCAATCCAAACAGAAATCAAGTCACACATGATAACTTGGAAAGTTAGCCCAGGACCCATGTAAATCCAATGCCTTCCAGATAGGGCTAATGTCACTAAAAAGTGGCCAAAATAGTTTTTACAGTCAATAGTGTAAATATCTGTTTTCAATATCATTCTCAGGCCTCATCAATTTCAACACTGCCCCAGACATATTGTATAGATTTCATGTATGCAAGCAATAGTGGCATGGTGGATATCACGGTTGCCCCCTCAACATCTGGGTGAAGGGTTTAGTTCCTTGGGTTATTAACAGTAATTGAAATTACAATTAGCAAAATACGTTTATCACAACTTTCAAATAATCAATGTTTTAAATTATTTTTCTGTATTTTCTGTGTGTTGTAAAAATTACTCAATAACATACATTTACTATAATTGTCCAGCCCTTCACCCATGCTGACTGCACGTGTGGTCCAGCACTTACTATATAAAATGCTGAAATTCTAATCTGGTTATCAGAAAAGAAAATTAAGGCTACACAAAACTAAAGGAGGAAAGATTTTTTTTTTTCAGAAAGACATCTCCATGTGATGTTTTTTAAATTCTATAAAATAAAATTATTAAAGTATTATTATCTATCAAATATATCATTCATTCTTTATAAAAAAAAAGGGTTAAACACTTTATTTAAAATTGCCCTTGAACTTGGAGGATGCAAACATAATTCATGTTCTCTGTCTAAATCAGTTCTGACCTGCTGTGTCATGGACAGATGTAGCCTCAGTGAGTCTGATGTCACACAGTGAAAATTTAGGAGTAAACTTTAGAGAAGTCTCTTATTATTCAAAACCAAAGAACTTAAAGACAGCTTTCAGTTATTTGATAAGAAGTGTAATCAGTTTATTGTTGTAATTATTCATTCATTCATTCATTCATTCATTCATCTTCTATGTGTACAGCGTCGCGGGGGGGGGGGGGTATCTTCTTTTAATAAAGTACGTATTTAGAGTCCCACCAGGATCCAAGAACAAGCAGCTAACAAGTTTTACAAAAATTTAGCTTTCTTAATTATTTTCCTGATTATCTCTGACTGTAATAATCATTAAGTAAGGAATTAGTTTAGCGTGTCCTTTAATTGGAAAGGATTCAATGATCGGGCGGTTTGATACGGCCCATCACGACCCAGTTACCATCCAGTAATTTATTTTTATTTTTTTTCAAAAATAGCACTTATCAAAGTTCAATCCAGTTCTTTGCCTGTAAGCCCCTCTTTTTTTCCCGATCTCCCAAAGTAATACATAAAAAAAAGCAGCTTGTTATTTTGAGTAGTATCTTGGAGTGACTATTCTCTGATCTGTGGTTGTTTCAAAATGCTGAGAACGGAAACTCTTTGCTAAAATGCAAAAAACCTCAAAGCACTTTATGAAGAATTACTCACTGCCTTATTCGTCCCCATGTAGACTGCTATTGTGTAGGACACTTCAGGCTTTCATTAGGGTTATATCTACAGTAAGTTACAAGGCTATGTCTTTGACTACATAAAGAAAAATATTGCAAGATTGTAAGGACTTCTGTAGACATTAACACTGTACTATTTGATAAAAAAAAAAAAAGAATGTATCAATGAAACAGATTTGACCTGAGTGTTACACTCGTTCATAAAGGAGTCAATGTGATCGGTTTTCTCTTTCATGCCTCAGCATGGATGGGCATACAGCTGCGTACTGCTCCAGCCAGCTCACCACCTGCTGTTATCTTACGTCAGTAATTGCTTACTGCATGCCGAGTTTTGATCGATATATGCAATATGTATTCTCCCCACGCTAATATCAAATATCACTGCCGTAGGCATGAGAAGTTATTGTTATTTTGTACAAATCAAATATTCTCAGGGTTTTTCAGGTGAGCGTTTTACATTTAGCCCAGACCTTCTTACTGGTATTTTTAAAGTATTATTTGAGATATACAAAGTAAATTGTAATGTTTATCACGAAGCTCTGATTTATAAGTTTGCCTTAATAAGTACAGTAGTGCTTAGATCTGTAGGAAGAGAGTAATTTAGTTAACATATTTAGTGCTTCAGAAATTATTCAGTGCTACTGACAGCATTGATTATGAAAAAATGTCTTTTTTAATTGATTTTTATTTGATGCACCATTTAATTTGTGCTCTTCATGGGTCAGACTGGCTATGATTTGGGTTAATCAATTTGCTTTCTCACAACAATCAGGTTTTGGTTTCATGCTCAAATATGATTGTTCTGTCCTTAACTGCCAAAGCACACTGAGGCCAATTTGCCATAATTGAATAGCATTCATATTTTTGTTGTGTGTTTTGTGTTTTCTTGCTTCATGAGCATACATACAAGAGTATAAACATATCAGAGGAACTCATTTCAAGTGAACAGAATTATTGCTGTAGAATTCAAAGCATTATTACTTGATAACACGGACTGAACAAGACAGTAAGGGTGAAGGATGAAATCCTCTGGAAGTGCACTACAACTGTTGCATTCCTAACCACTCCTAAACCAGAGTCAATGTCAGAAGCATCTTCCTTGTGCCCAGGGAGAGAAAGACCTGGACAATGGTCAAAAGTCCTCTTTTCAGATGGAAGTAACTTTTGCATTTCATTTCAAAATCAAGGTCCCAGAGTCTGGAGGAAGAGTGGAGAATCCAAGTTGCTTAAAGTCCAGAGTGAATGTTCCACAGTCTGTGATTATACGGAGTGCCATGTCATGTGCAGGTGTCAGTCCACTGTGTTTCATATCAAGTCCAAAGTAAACACAGCCGTCTACCAGGAGATTTTAGATCGCTTCATGCTTCCCTCTGCTGACAAGCT
Organism: Clarias laeviceps; assembly: GCA_030014305.1. Lineage (NCBI taxonomy): Eukaryota > Metazoa > Chordata > Actinopteri > Siluriformes > Clariidae > Clarias > Clarias laeviceps. The sequence continues at coordinate 21,149,188 of JAQMYJ010000011.1, read as the reverse complement.
GTGTGGAGATACTGATTTCCTTTTCCAGCAGGACTTAGCTCATGCCCGCAGGGCTAAAACTACCACTCACTGGTGGCCAATTCACCTGACCTGAACCCCATTGAGAATCTGTCGGCTATTGTCAAGAGGAAGACAAGAAACACCCGACCCAACAATACAGACAAGCTGAAGGCTCCTGTGAAAGCAACCTGGTCTTCAATAATGCCTCAGCTGTGCCAGAGGCTGATCGCCTTTGTGCCATGCCATGTACTGTAAATGAGCATACTTTTCAGGAGGTTGGACATTTCTGTATAATAAATTTTTTTTTGATTGATCTTAGGAAATATTCAAATATTTTGAGATCCTGGATTTTTTTTAATTCATTGGTGATCAGCCATAATCATCAAAGTAAAAAACAAAATATCCTTGAAATATTTTGATTGACTTGTAATAGATCTAGAATATACAGTATGAGAGTTTAACTTTTTAAAATTAAATTATGAAAACCCACTTACATTTTAAGCTAAATTGTGAACTACATTTAAGTTAAATCGTAAAGCTCTATGCCTGAAATCCTTAAAAAAAAAATATCACATTCTTAGTCTAAATGTACAATGCCTTGTTATCCCTGTACAACAAACAGAAATGTGTTTCTGCGATTTTAGCTCCATTTGTTACTTTAAGATGACGTCCACTATACGGCAGTGATGCATCCGACTGAATGAAGATAAAAAGCACAGCTAGTAAACAAAGGGGTGGAGAGATGGCACTATCCCTCCGTCAGCTGCCATCCTCTCTTAACAATGACTGAAATGAATATCTTCAGTAAAGCATCTTTTAAATGTCTGCTGCATGTACTTCCTAATATAGCTTCTTTTCAGAAGGTATAAAACACCTACAAAAATAAAATACCTCTATGGCTTCATGCCACAACGGAGGAAAGAGTTTAAAACTTTTCCAGCCTTTTTGTTATTTAGCATTTTTATTTATCCACTGATGGGATTACAGCGGCACAGTGCTGACTGTGAATCATCTGCCTCACACCCTCAGGTGGAGTGAAGTAGTGGAGGAGTGGCTCCTGGTTAATCACACAGGTGTCTGAGGTGGACTTCCTCATGATATGGATGTGTCTAAAGCTGACTGCATGAGAGCATTCCACATGAGAGGAGTAATGGTCACCAGTGGTTACTGCTGCGCACGTGTCCGTTGCTTATCCAGGCCAGTATATGAATTTTAGCATAACAGGATCCTTTATCAACTTTTATAAAGAGTTTTAGAAAAAAAAAAAATAACATGTCTCCGTATGTTTGCTGAACAAACCAGCAGGCTAAGCTTCATATTTTCGAAGCAGAAGGACGACCATCTGTCTCTGGGACAATGTGACCGTCCTCTGGATCTCCAGCGTGCTTCATGGATAATGTGATGTATTTCAGCTTATTCAAAGAAGATAATCCAACAAATAGGAGAATTAATCGACATGCCCCCTACCTCTTAGTGGAAAATATGTCCAAAGATGGATAGGTATAGATAGGACCAAAGCTTTGTGTGTGTGTGTGTGTGTGTGTGTGTGTGTGTGTGTGTATGAGGGAGAGCAAGTGTGTTTCTGTGTTCATGCAGTAATGAGTTGTATCACATGATGTGTAGCACAATCTTCAGGGCCGTCTGAGTTTGCCTCCTTCTCAAGCATTCTGTGACAAATGACTGTGCCCTGCAGTCTCTTCTCCTGGTGAAAATAAAGCTAAACGCCAACTACTGTACAGCGGTACGTCTCTGCTGTCTAGGACATGTCCTAGAATTTTAAAAAAAATATATATTCAGCACACTCAAAACAGACATCAATGCACAATGTAACCATTAATAAACATTTATGAATAAATGACTAGTATGTGGCCGTAAATGTGACAATTTGTGGTCATGACCTGTTTAGCAGTGGAATGTCTTGTTACTACTTTTGACTAGTGCCATGAATTTGTGAATAGAGAGCTCGCTCTTTCTTTCTTTCTTTCTGCCTCCAAATAAACTATATCTATATAAGTCTATAAAATCTACGAAAACTTTGCTTTTTTTTATAGCTATCATCTCAGCTTGATTCTAGTCTGATGAGCTGCCTTAAGTAAATAATTAACATAAATGCATGTGATTGGATAAGCCACAATAGAGGATCAGAGCCAAGGAGCTAGAATCAAATGTAATGAGTACTACCAGTCTCATTACATTTCTGACATTGCTGCAAGATAAAATGAGTCATTTCGCTGCAAATCAATTTACTGAATTTTTTTTACAGCCAATGAAACAAACTATGTACATCCTATTTTTTTTTTTTAATATTATGATTTAATATGCAGTGCCATGTGTTTGCTCAGAGTTAGTGTTCAGTCAGCAGTTATGGCTTACTACTGTTCCAGAAGGAGTTTAACGGTCCAAGTGTTTGAGTAACTTTAATATCCTTTGTAACAAAGTCAAATCAAATGAAAATTTTATTTGTCACGTACACAACTATGGACACTATGCTATGACTCTCTATGAGCTAAAATGTAAAGATAGAAAGAACTGAAATTGCAAATTTCATTGCAGTAAAAAGGAAAAATGCACTAGAAGGATACAATTAAACTAAAAATAGAATCTTCTAAAAAATTTAATAATAATAAAATTATAAAATTTGGGATGGAATATACAAATCTACAAATTTATGAGTTTATAAAAGTTACACATAAAATAAAATTAAAATAGAAATATTTAAAAAAAAATCAATTACACACAATATGCAAGGTGTAATTGTAAACCGAGGAGTAAAAAAAAAAATATATATATATATTTACATATAAGGGTACAGATATGGTGTGTGGGCATGACAGCAGCAATATGAGCGAAATATGAAATGAAACAATGTGTATGTCAGCAGCCGTGTTATTGTCCATGTTCTAAAGTGCATGTTAGTCCTGATTTTAGGTGTGAAACAACAACAAGAAATGTGCAACATATGAGCCGTGTGCAAATGTGCAATGTGGCAGATAACGTTCCCCATCACACAGGTGTGAAGGAAACAAAAGCAAATCCGATCAGTTTAGTTCTTTGTGGCGTTCTGGTTGATGCTTAGTTTAGTTTTGTACAAAGCAAATGCTTATGGAAATATATCTAAATACAGATGTTTTCATGTTGATTTGGGGATTTAAAAAAAAAAGAAAGAAAATGTTAATTTGAGCAGAGATGCTCAAATGAGGTTAATTACTCAATGTGTTTGTTGTCCTGGCACTCACAATTTACCAGAATTTTTCCCTCTCTCTCCCTCACTCTCTCTCCATCTCTCCCTCTCTCTCTCTCCCAAATCTCTCTCTCTCCATCTCTCTCTCTCTCTGTCTATTTTAGAGTTTGGACAGGCAGTTTAAAACACACTGGGGACATCTTTTTCAATACTGAGTTAGAGTAAAATTAATCAAACACACGCACACACTGTGTTTTATATTATCAGTACACCTACAAAGAATGCCATGCTTACTAAACCTAATAATTAATTCATGCTCAGTCAGGAAGAAAACAGAACAATAGATGATGAGGGATGAAATGGCAAGTACTATCTTACATTTAGGCATCTGGCAGCAGGGCAACTTACATTTTTATCTCATTATACGTCTGAGCAGTTGAGGGCCTTGCCCAAGGGCCCAACAGTGGTAACTTGGTGGTAATGGGGTTTGAACCTGGGACCTTGCAAACTGTAGTCCAGTGCCTTAACCACTGAGCTACCCCTACTCTCCTACCGCTGACCTTGGTGTGTCATAACAGAACATCGTCACACACTTATAGGAAAGTGCTATCTGGTCTTTGTGGAATATGTTAGCTCACAAATGCCTACCATTGTTTTAAACAAGAGAGCACAGACAGTTTTGCTTAATTTAAGTCAATCCAAGCAAGCCAAACCTTACCAAATACCAAATACCTGTACATTTAGCTCTGATTTGCATTTGAAATGAACAGGCACATTATTTTTTCCAGCATCGTCTGCAATTGATGGACTTGTTTTTATTGTTCTTCAGAAAAGCTTGAACATCCATATTTATTTTGTCTTATGTAATTTTACACACTCACTTGTATAAGACTTTTTTTCTTTGTGTAAGGCGTGCCCTAGATAACTCCTGATTCTTTAGGAAGAAAGAGTATAGTGCAGTAATTAAATACAGCCCACTTGACCTTTCCCTCTCCCTCTCACCCATCATGTCTTTGTGCCATCAGTCGCCTGGACTCGAGCTAGACAAACCACAACCTCTTGTAGCTACAGATGGCCGATGGACAGAGTGAAGTCCTGTGTTTTGTGTGTGCATCTCTAAAGATCCAGTACAGTATTGATGAGAAGGGCAGCCCTCATCGTACCGCAGCGCTGTTTGAGACCTCTGATTGGCTAATCCCATGATCAGTGACTCCTGCTGATAAATAATTAAAGAAGAAAGCTGCCTTACCTGAAAGCTGTCACTACTTCAGTGCTGTTAAGCTGCTTTAAGAGAGAAAAGAGAGAGTCTCCCTCTTTACAGGCAAAGAAAATGATGTTCAACAATGTTATTTTACTGTGCTGGACCTTTGACCCCCTTGTTAACCATAAATATGTCTGGGATGAATACCATATACAACTTCAACCCAAAGCATCTGTGTGATATTTTTATACAAATTCAGTTGTTGTAGTATCGATGTGGTCGACATTTTCAGACTGAAAAATGACTCAAAGCACTGATTGAACTATTTTATTCACTTTCACTGTGGGAGGAAACCCACCAAGCACGGGGAGAATATGCAAACTCCATGCACACAGGGATGGGAATCAAACCCGGACCCTGGAAGTGCAAGGCGACAGTGCTTGCTTCCTAACCACTACACCACCATGCTGCCACCTATTTTATTCAATTCAATTTATATAGCGTTTTTACCATTGGTCCTTGTCGCATCGCAGCTTTACAGAATCAAAAGAAAACAAAACTGAACTATTGAGCGACTGCAGTCACAAGCCATCAGAGAACAGCTGTCTGCATCAGCTGAGTCCAGGACCGTCTTCATGGTAAAGTGGATCCGTCCCCAGTCACCACACGCATCCCAAGCACCACAGAGCGTATCCAGGGAACATGGTGGGGCAAACACACATCTACATCAACATCCACCTACTCATTATCATTTTAAGGGCAAATTAAGTAAAGGTGATTCACCTGGATACATGTTATTAAGAGGAAAGTCATACAGACCCAGTGAGAATAAAAAAAAAAATTTAAATAAAAAAACTCACAGGGGTAACTAAAGCTCAAGTTTGAACCAGGAACCTTGGAGATGTGAGGTGGGAATGTTACCTGCTGCACTAAACTGCCACCTTGTCTTGTGATATTTGTACTAAAAGTGCAACAGGTGTACACTACCAGTCAAAAGTCTGGACACACCTCCTACTTCCATGGACGTTCCTGATTTTTATTTCTATGCTGAAGGCATCCAAAATAAGCAGTAATGTCTCTAGTCTGACATGCGGTTTATTGGTGATTTCTGAGGCTGGTAACTCTAAATGAACTTCTCCTCTGCAGCAGAGGTAAGTTTTGGTCTTGCTTTTCTGGGAAGGTCTTCATGAGAGCCAGTTTCATCATGGTGCTTGATAGGTTTTGCAAATGCATTTGATGATACCGTTCTTGCATGAACTGTTCCAGAACAGCTGATGTCTGCGTCTTAAAATAGCATGTTGTTGAATGCTGCTGTTGTTTCTGTCACTACCATCAAGCTCCACTAGGAACTTACTGCATAGAATAGATTTTTTTTACCAGCTTTCTTTTACAGACAAGATGACCGTAATCTTACTTTGCCGATTTGTCAGGTATAAGCTAATGGCTGTTAAAGCTAATGGTCTGATTATGAATCGTGCAGTTACTCAATTTCTCTTATTTTACTATCAGCCTCTAAATTTAGCTTGTTATAGGCATGTGCTACCCATCAGTAAAGAGAATAAATATTGATACTGTACCAATGATAAATAGAAATTCCAATATCTATTTTTCTGGTAAAATTTAAAACCTCTGACAAGCAAAATAGTTGCAATAAAATATAACAAATACTTAAAGTTTAAAGACGAGGTCAGAAGTTTAAGGCTTCAGCTCTTCTGTAAGCATTTCACTGCGACCAGCACTAATGATTGTTGAACCTTTTTCCTGATAATGTTTCAGTATTGGCCCTTTGAGAATACCAGAAAACTGTAAGCATAAATTTTTCAGCTGATGGTTGACTTTTGAACCTTTTCTCACTCGGCAATTGAGAATGTTTCCGCTCTATACTCTGACTCATAGTGATGAATCCATGTCTCGTCACCAGTAATGATTCTTTGAAACTTTAACCTTCCTTGGAGTATCAGTCCAGATGTTGTTTACAGCTATCTAAACGCTTCTGTTTATGCTCTTTCTTGAGTTGTTCAACACCACGTACACACTCAGACCACAAAAAAGCGAATCACCGCATACTGCTCTTCTATTTTTTTAGTGCAAAAAAAAAAAACTAGGGGTATCCATTTTTGTTCCCACCGCAGTTACAAATTAACCGATGTTTACTGTTTAACACGTTACTCTGGGGAGACAGTAGCCTTGAACAGAAAAACAGTGCAGCCAACAGAAGGTTTAATATAACCGGAATGCAGATCATTTTTGCCCAACTCTCGTAACTTACAGACATAAAACTTCACTGTCTAGAGAGCTAACATGTGTCCGGTTCAGATTATCTAGCATCTGATGTGCTCCTATACCAGGCAAGGTCAGCTCTGCAAATGTTGCAGTGGATAATATTTTTGGCTGAGTTAAGAGCAACGTGCTCCCGCACTTTGGAGGTTTTTGGTCGTGATCGTTTAATTCAGTTCAGTTCAGTAATTGGTAACTCCTACTTGTTAGAGGATTCAGAGTGAGCGTGGATAAAAAACAAGAGGACAATTCAATTTGTTGGCAACCAGTGGGGTCAATTATTCGTTAAACCCTAATGAGGACAGGGTCGATATAATTTTCAACACACTCTCTCTCTCCTATTCCCACTGACTTGTGCTGCATTTGCCCCTGCTATTTTCATTTGGAAGTGGTTTTCCACACACGGTAGTCTTTTTAATAGTCTTCTCTTGTTAAGTCATTGGTTGGATTAAAGTTTAACTCAGTTTTTAAATTGCTGGTCGATTCCACAAGCTTCTCTTTTTTATATTCTTGCATGCATCAGGGATGCAGTTCACAATAAATATTCGTAGTTGCCACTACTACTCTGCTCCGTCAGCAGATACACAGCTGACAAATGGAAAAATGCCAAGCTTCTTCCACCTAAAGCATAGCTAATTTTGGAGCATTGTGTTACTGCCAGGGCAGAATAACACTGGACTAGATGAATGCACTGAAAGTAGTCTCTGAAGACCAATGATTAATTTAGTCACGCAAACCTTATACATTCAAAAACAATAGGTCTATATGTTTAGTTATTTTGCGACTGTCACAGGACTTCTGTTGTGCTTAAGTCAGAGTGTTTATACAATGAAGAATCTCAATCAGAAAACATACCTTTGGTGTACTTTAATTAATAGGAGCTTGTGTACGCCTGACTCTTCTTGCAGTTGTCCCATCAGCAGCAGTGCAGTGGATTAATTCATACAGGTACGACTCTAGATGGCGGCGCAGTGGCATAGTGGTTAGCACTGTGGCCTTGCACATAAAGGGTCAAGGGTTTGATTCCTGCCTTGGGTTTGTGTGCGTGGACCAACGCTTGATGTGTTTCATCCAAAGACATGCAGAATAGGCTAATTGGCGTCCCCAGTTGTATGTGAGTGTGTGTCCTGCGATGGATTGGCAACCTGTCAAAGGTGTATCCCTCTTTGTGCCCTAAGTTTCCTGGGATAGGCTCCAGGCCCCCTCCTTTCTGTACAGCATAAAATAGATAGAAGATAAGAGAAGAAATAAACATCTCAAAATCTAGAGTTCATTAGTGCAGCAAACAGCAGAATGAGCAAAAGTTGTAAACTCTTTGACCGTGACTTTGAACGTGGCATGGTTGGTGTTGCCAGATGGGCTGGTTTGAATATTCCAAAGCTACTGATCTCCTGGGCACAGCAGTCTCTGCAGTTTGACAGCAGCAGATGATAAATAGTGTTTTCGAACTTGTTTTGTTTTTATAATTTACTTTTTTGGCAAATTATTATTCTCCTACACACAAGATCTGTAAGAAAATGTTTAATTTGCTATAGTAACCGCTATATAACCTTATTGTAGAAGCTGTAAACTTCCATGTTTTGAGCAAAGCACAACACATAGCAACTATATTTTTGAGCAAAAGCCGACAGGACGTGACAACACATCTGCATCGCTTCTTTCTGTCACATGATCAGTGAACGGAGCAGAGCAGCTCCCTCGGGTGGTTTAAATGTGTTCAAAGGGTTTTTGGAGAATGTTGAAACCAAGAAACTTTACCGACAGTGTAGTCACCTCAGCAGGTACAGTATGTGCCACTTAACATCCGTGATATGTTCCGTGAAATAGGTTCTTATGCGATTTGAATGTTGTTCAAACACCATGTTTTTGTTTTACTGAACAAAAATAAGTGGGTGATGGAGGAGTCAAATATGTGGGTGACAAAAACTGTGGGTGTTTTAGCATTTTGAAAAATAACACAAATTTCACATTTATTTTACAAAAAGCACAAACATTTTTTTCTTCATTTGTGTCCCTCTCAATCCAGCAAAATGGAGTTATCTCATTTAGCTGTCAAACTGTTCATATAATAGTGTTAGAATCCAGTGATGCACAATTCCGGGTGATGAAATATCTTAATGATGAAACGGGTTACAGGCAAATGGACATGGCGGACAGGAAGGCCATGGAAACTAAAACAGCCACTCTTCACCACTGTGGTGAGCAGAAAAGACAAAACCGATAGCCAAGAACACCAGCACCTGTCAGTTAAGAGCAGGAATCGTAGTATACACTGGGGATACTCACCAAAATGTGAACGCCTTGATTTTCTTTTTTTTTTTTTTGTAATCTTCTAAGTGTTGTACTGGCCATTCCTGATAGCACATACTGTCATCCCGGATGTAAAGTAGCATTCAAATCAATAGTTTACCTAATTCTGTTTTAAACACATTTACATGCAACACCCGCCTTCTAAATGAGCTGCTACTTCATCAGTAGATGCTGACGGGCGAAAAACAGCCTTGTTTGCCAAATGTAGATTTAAAACATCTGAAAATACCAGTTCAGATGGCTGGAATGTATTCATCCAATCTAGATGTGACCTTCTGCTTTATATGAAGAGCTCTTCCTCAGAGTGTCTATCATCTTAAAGAGCGTTGCGGATGTATTTTCACTTGGAGCATACGGAGATCACGTCACTCGCTGTGTACTAGAGGGATTTTTAGAGAGGAAATAAAAATTAATATGCTTAGAGGAAATGATTAAAGTCTCTGGATGTCATTGAGATCTCCTGAAGGCAGACTTTAATATCGCACACCCATGTGTAATCGTGCACTGATATGAGAGAAATATGTCAATACTAATTTAGCCGAGATGCATGAGCGGTCAGGACAGGCCACCATTTTTCATTAAAAAAAAACCGGATTATGATGCCACAAGGCAACAGAGGCGAGCGGGTTGGATAACTTACTCGGACCAGCCAGATGAAGATAATTGATTCTGTTCAAAGATTTATATTTCCGTGAAAGACTGAGACTTTGCGGCGTGGATCAACACGGAACAGAGATTTGTTCAATGTCAGAGAGACCTGGAACTTTAACATACGCTCTCTGACTGATTAGTTTTCCTGTGGAGAGCTGCCAGTGCGGTCCATCACTTTGATACGCTCTTCTCCTCAGCCAGGCTCGTGAGCTCTCCTTGAAGAACACATGTACTCCAGTGGCTGTAGCCTGGGCTAATGAGAAAACCGTGATTCGATAGGTGAGATGGTTGTCCTGTCATTCATCATCGGCATGACACAGGGGCAGGAGGAAAGAAATGAAGGGTAGACACGCTGTGGGAATCTTATTGCAATACAGTTTTAGACTTCTCATTTTGGAGGAGTGTTTTACAAGATGAAAGTCATTAAAAGATTAACATGATAATGAAAAAGCTTTTTTTCCCCCTGATTATTAACACGTTTTTATCATACAGGACCTCTATCAAAACACATATCGGGCTAAGAATTGCTGTATATCATTCTTTTTTTTTCTTAGTGCAATGCTGTTTCTTCACAGTGACTTTTTTTTATAGTAATGCAATAAATACTAACTGTAAAGAATTTAAGAAAAAAACATTCTCAAAAACAGTTTTACTTGATTATGTCCAAGTTTTAATTCTTCATTAAGCTCTTGTTGCTTATTTATTGATGACTTACACCTGAAAACCATGTAAAAGTCAATCAATAAACTAGCATTATGGCAAGTCTGTAAGCGAACAATAAGATTAAGATTCAATTATTTTTCACATGTACAGCTTATAGCACAGTGAAATATATACAGTGGAACCTTGGATTACGAGCACAATTTATTTTGGAAGCGGGCTCGTATTTCAAAACACTCGTAAATCCCCGTAAGAAATAATGGAAACTCAAATTATTCGTTCCACAGCCCAAAAAATAAATACATAAAAATAATTAATACAAAATAT